>JAZHYW010039118.1:5000-34211 GCA_037355805.1 Ixodes ricinus | reverse complement strand
GCGTTCATTGTTATATGTTTAGTTTCCATGGGCTTTTGGGGAAACGGAAAAAGGGTTTTGTTGGCGTGGGGGTTTTCGCTGTATATAAAAGGACCGTTGTGTAAAAAAAAAAAAGCAGACATGTTTGAGAAGGCGCGTCCGTCCCGCGTCTGCGGGTTTTCTTAACATGAAACTTGCTTCCCTTCGTCGAACACTTCAAGTATCGTCGTCACGCGGAGTAGAAGGCCACCAGGATGGGACGCAAGCGGAAAGATCCGGATGACTACGCTACAGATTTCATGGATGAATGGTCGTTCTGGTTCCGCGTGCAAATTGTTAATCCGTGCATAAAAGTGGAGCTGCTAGAGGGATTTGTGCCTTATGAAAGCATCTATCGGCTGGTCCTCCGAGACGAGCGCAAGCTGAGTGACCTAGAATCAGAGTTTCTTTGTTACCGCCAGTATGCTGTGACTAGCACCGTTGATCCAGTGTTATTTTGGAAACTTCATTTACCTGACTGGCCACTACTGTCCCAAGCCCCCTGGACATTTTGGGAATTCCTGTATCCAGCTCAAATGTTGGGGCGTGCGTTTTCAAAATTGCGGGTTGTGAACCTGCTGCTATGACGGATGCAAGCCTCTCAAAGTATGCTTGCAGCTACTATAATAACCAAGTGCGAAAAATAGATGCTTCATCGAAAAGAAGTGTATGAAATATGATAATAAAATTGGAACTCTCTGTTCGTGATCAATCGCATTTTTTTCCTCCGATAATCACCGATTTTAGCCTCGTCGCGAGACGTTCCACCGAAATACACCGGTGTTTCGAAAATAAATAAACACCGAAAAACATCCACCGATTTTTCTCACAAATAAACACCGGAAAGTACACACCCTAAATATATGCTATGCACAATTTGTTATTAGGTCATTTTTATTCTGACACGACGGTACGTGAACTCGATCGAGCTGTAAGAGTTCGTGGGAGCTACGCGATTCCGGTCCAACCTTCCTTTGCTGAGTGTCACGTCAGCATCGAGTTGCAGTCGTAAAGGATGGGTCCCGAAGCGCTTACCAAGAGGCGGTCTAACAGCGCGAATACAGCGCTTCGATCAAACGCGCGAGTCCGCTCCGTGTGTAAATAGGTTTACGCGGCTCTTGCTGACACTCTCCTTAAAACGTATCTTCTTGGACGTCGGCTCGCTCCTGCATCTCCGAGGCCGCGAAACACGCCGTGACGATTTGTTTTCATATACGCCGCTTTTCAAACGAGCGGCGTTGGCCGTCTCCTTTCAGCAACGATGACAGTTGTGTTAACTTCGTAGCGATCGAGTTCGTAGCAGTCGACGAAAGAGGGTATATCTCGGCCTCGGCATTCGGGCCCGTTCAAATCGTGCCAGAGTCAACATTTCACTGCACGGACACTATCCCCCGACAAGCGTTGGCGGAAAGGCCACCTGCGTTTGATGTTCAAACTCCACGTGCTCTGAACCCTGCCGAGCTCTCCGATCGGTTGTTCGTGTTGCCGAAGACGCTGTCGTCATGTCAGAAGCTTGCTCTCGCGGGGATCGGGAGCTTGGGGGACACAGGAAATTTTAGTTTTTACGTACTGGGACGCCACTTTCCTCCTCTCTCTTAAGAACGCGTTCATGAATACCGATTTATCCTCTTGCGATGTTCGTAACTTACGAACTTAGCTATGCTGTCGTAGCCTTAGAAGCGCTTCGAGAATCTGGCCTCCATTCCGCGAACGGAGAACCGGATACGCACCGCCGAGTGGCGTGAGCAAGCACGTGACCCTCTTTTCTTTCTCGGCTTCTGATTTGCCTACCGTAACGCGGGAGAGGAGCAACCTCTTTTCCACAAGAATTTTATTTTTTCTGCGCACCCTTTTAATGCGAATAGCATTCTTTGGATACTTCACGCACTTTTCACCTATGTATCTATCTATCTATCTATCTGGCTATCTAACCTCTTACGCCGCGGGTCGATAAATAAATAAAAAAGACCGGCGCCGGCTGGGATTCGAACCGTTGACCCTTTGATCAGCAGGCAGACGCGCTAACCACAGAGCTATGAAGGCAGTCATTCAACGCACTCTAAACGGTTGTTTATATCTTTACCATAGGACGCGCTTTACAGCGCTGTCACAGCTACCGGTGCGCGCGCGTTCCATGCACGAGGGCTCATTCCGCTCTCGTCAGGCTGAGCACGGCCGCTAGCTGTGCTGTAGCAGCCGTGCTCAGCCTCACGAGAGCGGAATGAGCCCTCGTGCATGGAACGCGCGCGCACCGGTAGCTGTGACAGCGCTGTAAAGCGCGTCCTATGGTAAAGATATAAACAACCGTTTAAATACCGTTGGTTGAGACTAGCTGAGACGCCAGAAAGTCTGGTCGGTACCATTTTGAGTGTTTGTGCGTATGGCGCGTGCTTTGCTCGCCTTCCTAAGTGACACAAACGCACGTGCTGGGCTGCGGAGATCGTGCGCAGGGCTGTGAAAGTGTCAACAAATTTAGAATCGCCTCAAGAGTGGGCTGGCGTATCTAGAGTGTGCCGGCCACCTGACGAACGCGCATAACTCCGCACCGTTTCATGCTATTCGCATTAACGTAGATAATCATTCCCAAAGGATGGGTTCTGCTGATTTTTAATGCGAATAGCATTCTTTGGATACTTCACGCACTTTTCGTCTATGTATCTATCTATCTATCTATCTATCTGGCTATCTAACTTCTTACGCCGCGGGTCGATAAATAAATAAAAAAGACCGGCGCCGGCTGGGATTCGAACCGTTGACCCTTTGATCAGCAGGCAGACGCGCTAACCACAGAGCTATGAAGGCAGTCATTCAACGCACTCTAAACACTTGTTTATATCTTTACCATAGGACGCGCTTTACAGCGCTGTCACAGCTACCGGTGCGCGCGCGTTCCATGCACGAGGGCTAGCTCACCCTCTCCCGCGCTCACCCTCTCCCTCTAGCTCACCCTCTCCCAGGCTCGGGAGAGGGTGATGTAGCGGCCGTGCTCAGCCTCACGAGAGCGGAATGAGCCCTCGTGCATGGAACGCGCGCGCACCGGTAGCTGTGACAGCGCTGTAAAGCGCGTCCTATGGTAAAGATATAAACAACCGTTTAGAGTACCGTTGGTTGAGACTAGCTGAGACGCCAGAAAGTCTGGTCGGTACTATTTTGAGTGTTTGTGCGTATGGCGCGTGCTTTGCTCGCCTTCCTAAGTGACACAAACGCACGTGCTGGGCTGCGGAGATCGTGCGCAGGGCTGTGAAAGTGTCAACAAATTTAGAATCGCCTCAAGAGTGGGCTGGCGTATCTAGAGTGTGCCGGCCACCTGACGAACGCGCATAACTCCGCACCGTTTGATGCTATTCGCATTAACGTAGATAATCATTCCCAAAGGATGGGTTCTGCTGACTTTTTTCTTTTGCGTTGTCTTATGTTGCTGAGATGGGAACCTCCGCCTTCAGCTCAAGCTTCCTGCCCTTGCTAACACGAGTGTAAACGCTCAGGCACTCGCAATGGCAGGATTACCTTTTGCCTTTGAGCTCCTGGGGTCGGTGGTGATTTTTTTTTTAGATGTTGCCTTTGCATGGAAACAGATTTTGTCACGTTTCTGCTTCTCTGTGACGCTGCGCGCGGTTCCCTTCAGCACCAACCGAATACAAATCCTTTGCGCCGAATATTTCGGGTCACCAAGGAAAGGGAAGCGCGCTTTCTTGCCCTTTCCACTCCTTCGTATTCCGCGCGCTCTATCTACACCACCTGTCCCTGCTCCTGTGTTTCTTGCCCTTTCCACCATTCTCCGCTCGCCCACTTTCTCCCATCACCTGCCTCTGCTCGATCCTCCCGTTCCTGCGTGCTGGGTCCGTAGCTCAGGCGGCAGGGCATTCGGCTTCCACGTCGGTGACCGGTGTTCGATTCCTGGCACCGGTTGCCGTTTTATCGATCGTTTAGCCGTCACGGACTGGCCGACCTACTCATTTCGTGCTTACGCGGCTCCCGTGGTTGGATGGACCTATAAAGCTGCCGCTTTCAGTGCCACTTCAATAAATATCCGAGGTCCACTTGCCGCTTTAGGTCTGTACCTCAACATGTGCATGATTTGCATGTGACGTCATAGCACCGTGACGATGGACATTCCCACATGTTCTTAAATAGGTACTCCGGCGAAGTTTTTAGCTACCCCAACTACCTATGTTTTCGGAATCAATGGCCTTTACCCTTTCTGGTATGCTATATAGTATCGCAAAATTCAAAATATTTACTATGAAATCAGCAAGTGAAAATGATGTCAAAACCATTATTATATAACCGCGCTTTTCAGTGCCGTGAGATCAGGGGAAGACAGGCTTAAGGGCAAAGTAGGCAGTCTAAAAATGTACCATGCCGAGAACTTGTTTTGTGCGAGTTTCCAAAGCAATCATTTGACACCGTCAAACTGCTTGTAATCAGCTGGGAACAAACTCTACAGTCCAAAGAAGGAACACCTGCCTTCCGCTGTACTCAATTTTTCATTGGTGATGGTCGAGACTTTCACTTAAAAAAACAAAAAAACATAGTGAGGACCAATATTTTAACTTCAATAACTTTGGGACAAAGTAACTTTGGGCCAATATTTGAGTTATTATTTCAGCGATGTATGCTGGTGTATTTTCAGGCAAATGGGAGATTACAAAGAAAACACTGGAGTACCCCTTTAAGGAGAGCAAGAAATATTTCGGTGGCGCGAAATGCATGCTATAGAATTGGTACGCGCTCAGAAGCAAGACCTCCGCAATTTCCGCCGGTTTGATGCCGGTGCACGCCACGCATTGCGGCTCTTGCCCGGCGTGGAAGAAAGGCATTGCGTTACGCCACGGATATATTTCCCTACAAAGTAGACGTGCATCAAACTCAAACTACAGACGCTCAAAGAATCTTAGCTGCATGCCTGCTAAATAAGGCTGATGGTGTGAAAACGCAGGTCTGCCAGATCGTAAGTTTATCATCCCGCTTTCACACCGCCAGCTTTGCTCTTGTTGTAAGTAATAACTTCAGCTGCCCCCCCCCCCCTTTCCGATTCCACATGCTTGAGGTATCCACAATTCAGTAAATTACTGGTTTTCGATGACGCTCGGCAAGTCTCTAAATAAAGCCACAAGTTTACGTTCGCTAATTAAAACGTTGGTCAACACACTTTAGTTTATCGTTCGACTTCTCTTAACGATTACCACAGACCGCATCAGTGTGCTTTTCACGGTTTTTCAACTGAACCTTTTGTGTAACTGCCTCTATTTAGACAAATTTTGAAGTATTAGTTTTTTTTTTTTTTTCTTAGATATGCAGTTTATATGTACGTCGTCTGTATTAGTAGCGGCTGTAGTATACGAGGTATCCACATTTTGAGTATCTTCCTGCACCGGCATCCGATGAGACCATGAGGTTCTGGGCACGGACAGTCCGAGGACAACAAGTTGGGCTCGCGCGACAGCCTGTGCATTCATAATTCATCGTGTCGCGAGGATCCTGGGGTCCAGAATCAGTACACCCGACAGCTCAGGCCTAGACACCTCATCGCACCATCTATAAATACATCGTTCAGGTGGTCTCGATGTCCGAAATACGACTCCTCACTCAGCTGACGGAGATGGTATACGAGATGATAGCAAGCGGGGACGTCAAAGTGCCGAGCTCTGATTGGAGGGATAGTGGATAGATGCGAAGACTAGCTGCCGTTGTCTCTATTCACTGACCGAACGCGTTCGGACTCCTAACGCAGGCGTCCAGCGTTCAAACGCGAGAGACTGCGCGAAGGGTGGACGACGCTCTTGTTCGCTCTGGTTGGAGGTAAAAAGTTGATATAGAGACAAAGGCAACTCACCTTTGCGCCCACCCACTTATCAAGATAAAAAAAAAAGATCGTGATAATTTTTTTAATAAATTAGATTGATTTGAAATAAGTCGGATTTTGTCGATTGAAATCACTGTAGAGGGCAAAATAGTGATTCTTTACTACTAGATGTATTTTTCAACATGGCAGATTGATTGATCAATTCGTCCGGTCACTTTAAGAATGCCGAAGAAAGAAGTACTGTAAAAATAAACAACGTTTATTGCTGTAATCACCGCCATGCTAAAAAAAAAACTTTTTTTTTCTAGTTTGTTAAAAAAAATTAGCTGTTTTTTTTTTAATAGATGCCTACATTTTAATGGAGCATTACTTTTTCTCGTTTTCGTCTGTTTTTTTGCGTCTTGATTTTGTTGCAATAGGACGTAACGTAGCTGACGAACAAAGTGAACGATAGAAATCAAGCTCAACGCTCCGATTTGCTAAGAACACTTATTTTTGCTTGTGTTCAGCTTTATATAAATGTGTCTTGCCCTACGATTTTTAAATTTAGATATAGAACAGACGCTTATCGAAAGCATCAAATGCTAGACAAACGGTAAATAATAAAAATATAATTTCGGTAGCATTTTTCGGCGGGAGCGTTTTGATTTAAATCATCATAATAAAACTGGTCCGATTTACATCACTATGAAATCATGATATAAATCACGTAGTAAAGTGGTAATTTGACCTAGTTGGTACATCACAGCGTTCTTTCGTTCTACTGTCATTTTCTCTTCCGCCGACGCTTTGTGCGCTGTTTAATATTAGTGATATAAATCACGAATTAAATCACCTTGATTTTTAGTTTCCATCCTGCCATTAATTCTCCCAATCAGAGCTCAACACTCTGATGCCCCCGCGCGCTTTTTTTTTCCCTCCTCTTACTCAGTATCTCACCGTACACTGATTATTCGCACCACTTCCTGCCGCCGTGGCAGGGGACAAAAATGCTTCCGGTTCTCTTATGTTTACCTTGTGTTTGGTGCGCGATGGCTCTTGGTACCCTGGCGAGTTACGCTCTAGAAATTCTCAGGGTCGTGAATTTGAGTGGCCGACGCGCGCCTGCACTAACGAAATATCACAGGTGATGTTCTTTGGATTTTCTCGAGACGAGGGACACCAAAACATTATCGCATTCGAATAATCGGGGCTGCAGCTACTAGACAACACGCACTTTTGAAAAGGGTCTAACGGCCACTTAAAAAATTACGCCCTCTTACTGTCGATCTGAAAATAGTGCAAAGTGACGTGTGCAAAAGACACCATAAAAATGGCAAGTCTATCCATTGTATACGATCTCTTGGAAGTGAGTATTATATCAGTTATATACTTGCCAGCTTGTTGGTGTTTTTTACGTACGCCACTTTGCAGTATTTTCAGATTTACCCTAAGAGAACGTAATTTTTGAAGGGGGTATAAAACAGGGGGACCATGCTCCATTTCAATTTAAGGGTAAGCGAGGCAGAGTCTACAAGAGCCAGCTCCGGTTTTTCGGCGCCCTACAAAGTACGCGCGCTCATGCAGCGCAAGCACTGTTCAGGGCCACATGCTCGCACTTCTGGCCTAGGCCTTGCTGGCGCTTAAAATGAAACGGAGTATACGTTTCGGTACATGGATATATCGGTACCGGGCATTTCGTTAGGCGCTTGGTTAGTTTGTAAAGTTATCAAATAAGGAATGCATGTCCCGGAGACTTCCTATTATTGCCGCGTTCATGTCCGAGCGGAAAAGCTACTTCATACTTCTAGAAAATTCGCGTTTACTCTTAGTCCGAATGTTCGACGCTCGAACATCCGAGGCTGAATGTTCGAGATTACTAGAGTAATAGATAAGAGGTCCAGCGTAGCCTTGCCGACTCCTTTCTTGTGCTAGCTAGCTGTTACGCCGACACTCAACGCTAGTTTCTTCTTTCTCAACGCTCGTTCTTCGCTTCTGGCCCAAGGTCGTCGATTAAACCTTTACTCTCAGATTCTTGCCTGACGATACTTTTGCATGCGCGACAATATACTGAGAGTTTCGAACTTGAACGTCTTGGTGGGAAGCAGGCATCAGGTAATGTTCTGATGAAAAATAATCGGCCAATATATGACAAAGCACATAATTACTCTTAAAACGCTTGGTTGGCATGTTTCGTTCAAGCTTTACATTTTACAAATAAAATGGTATACAATCTTGCGTCTATGAAGGTGACAATATCTCATTCATTTAGTTATTTAATTAACTCTAAAGGCCCCGACGAGGACGTTAGAGGTAATTTTCTAGATCTACGACTTAAAACGTAAATTCTAGTCGGAAAATACGATACCAATCTTACGTTCAAGCCTTTTAGTGTTTCACTGTTAGCAACAGCCACCTAAATATCGTTCACATTGGGAGGGGAAACCGCGATGGCATCGTGGAGTTCGACTTCATTTTGGTAACTGCTTCGGGACCGACCTTTTACAACCAGTTATATATGAACAGCTGGGTCACTAGTCAATCGCCACTCAATTTTGTCGTGACGATCGGCAGAGGAAGGTTGAACCCACACTGCGTAGCTCACGAAAACTGCTCTAGCTCGACACGTGTTGACGTACCTTCATCTCAGAATAAAAGGGACATATTAGTAAGAAAAAGTGTAAGCATTTGTTGTGTAGGTAATCCATACGACGTTTAAAAAGGCTCTACGAAATACAAGACGGAAGATTAAATCGAGGTCAGGGTTCAAGCTATTCAAACAGGACGAGTTCCCAAGGGTCTCGCGGGCATATCCCTTCAGCAAGCCATCCGGTCGTAGACAGACGGTTTTGGCCAGGGATCGTCAGAGTTCATATTAAAAATGCGCAAAAAAGACGGACAAAAAGACGAAGCACACAGGATCCTGTGTGCTTCTTCGCTTTGTCCTGTCTTGCGCTATTTGTATGGTGTCCGTCCAACCAGCCCAATTTCATCGTCAGAGCAATTTTACACAGGAGTGCCTTGCTAGGCTAGCGTTCTAGCTAGCCCTTGGCGATCACTTGATCGGGTATCCGTCGTAGACGACGCAGAGGCTAACCGTCTTTGTTTCTCGCCGCTTACTCCCTCCAATCAGAGCGAACAAGATCGGTGTCTGCTCCTTGCGCAGTGTCTGGCGTTCGAAGGCCTGACGCCGCAAGTTTCGGCGTTGGAACGGATTCGAACATGAAGTGGAAACCACGGTGTTAGATATATAACCCGGAAAAATTGGCGCTTGCACGTAAAAAGCTCTAACTTTCCCCAAGTGTGCACTGCAGGTAAGTTTTTTATCGTGTGAGAAGTTTAAGGCGTAGTTTCTCTTCCTTTGCAAAATCAGAGCAGAAACTCGTCATGGTCAAGGTTGGGCGCGTTCGCAGACGACCGAGTTGACAACGCCATTTGTTTGTGGCGCCATCTTCCAATAGGCGCCACGAGCAGTCAAAAGAGTGCGTCGTCTGCTCGCTGCGCCTATCGGGAGATGGCGCCACAAGTAAATATTTCATTTCATTTCATTTATTTATCCTTAAGGGCCCGGGTGGGGCATTACATAAGGGGGGAGTAGACGAGAACTAAAATACACTTTGACACTTGAAATCGACACAAAATAGGAAAAGGAGAGAGTCAAAATAACAATAGTAAAGAACACAAAGTACTGATATGGTTTAGTCGGGTATGATTAGTGGTTGTGTAAAGAGATTTCCTGGCGAAACCTTATTGGGTCAGTAATGACTACAATGTTGTCGGGAAGGGAGTTCCAGATGGCTATTGCATGAGGGAAAAAGGAAGTGTTGAAGGCAAGCGTTTTGCCTGCAATACGCTTGATGCATTGACTGTGATTAAGGCGTGATGATACTCTGTCAGGAGGAGCAAGAGGGGTGGTATGGGAGTATGGATAGTTATAGTAGAATTTATGCAATAAACATAACCGAGAATTCAATCTTCGACTGGACAGTAAGGGTAGTTCAAGAGTTTCTTTAAGTTGGGTTACACTGATGTCACGAGTATAAGCTGATGCGATGAATCGGGCTGCGCGGGTTTGTATGCGTTCCAGGTTATCAGAGAGGTAAGCTTGAGAAGGGTGCCAGATGGATGACGCATATTCAAGCTTTGGTCGAACGAATGTTATGTATGCAAGTTTCTTAAGGTGAATGGGCGCGGACTTTAAATTACGTTTCAGGTATCCAAGTGTGCGTGATGCCTCAGCTATAATATTATCAACATGTAGTACCCAAGAAAGCGAGGAGGTTAAATTTACTCCTAAGTACTTATAAGAAGATGATGTATTAATTGGGGTGCCGCCGAGTGAATATAAATACGTATCTGTAGATTTTCTCCGGGTAAACGAAACTACTTTACACTTGCCCAGGTTGAGAGGCATAAGCCATTGTTCACACCAGGTATTAATTTGTGTTAGGTCGTCCTGCAATATGAGATGATCTGAATCATTTGTGAGTGGGCGATATATCACGCAATCATCGGCGAATAGCCTAATTTTCGAAAGGATGTCATGAGGAAGGTCGTTTATGTATATTAAGAATAGTAGTGGGGAGAGTCCTGCACCTTGGGGAACTCCTGATGCTACTTTACCAAGGGGTGATTTGTGATTATTAGCCAATGTGAACTGAACTCTTGAGGTGAGAAAATCCTGAATCCAAGCGATGATAGTCGAATCAATACCAAGAACTGAAAGCTTGGTGAGTAGATGACGATGCGGAACACGGTCGAACTTGGACGTCGGCGAACGCACTAAACGTTGACTTTGGCAAGTTTTTTTTTCCTCTCATTATTTACAGAAAGAGAACTACAGCCTGAAGTTTCCCGTGGTAAAACGGATTCGTACAGGGTAAATTCGGTGAAAATGTTAGCTTTTTATGTGCAGGCGCCGAATTTTTCCGGCTGGTTTTACAGCGGAAGATCCGCTATGTGCCACCCAATATACAGGGTAGAAGAACTTGTAGTTGGGCTATTTGGTGAACGTTGGAAATCATGGTGTAAGGCGCCTTACACCATATATGATTTCTATATACAGGGTGTTCCAAACAACTTGCACCAGACTTTAAAAAACAAAAAACAGAGCGTTTAGCGAGAGTGATATTAACTGGATGTTGTTAGCAAGCACCTTAGGAATGCTGCACAAATGCCTTCAGTGCGCCTAGTTATTTAATTAAGACTAATTAACTAACGTTTCATTATTTGTTTAAAGGGTTACGGAAACGAAATGTTTGCACTTATTGTTTTGTTTCAGATGTGATCTATGTTGTGCCGGCAGCCCAGAATCACTAGCCTCTGATACCTCGGATATTACCACTAGGCGAGATTGTCACGCGTTGACACCACCAAGCGGCAATGCTCGCAATTACAGTACCCCTGGCCGTGCAGGAACTATGACGTCACGAGTGCAATACGCATTGCGCTCCTCGCTGGCCGACTTTGAATAGACTACTTCCATAAAGCCCTGCATGCAACACGGCGCGCGTTGCACTCTGGGAACTAGTTGGCCAGGGAGGAGAGCGGCATGGTTTCGGTTTCGATCGACACGTCGAAGCGTGGACTATTAACGGCCGTTATCTCATGTTTTCTGGTCCCGAGAGCGTCATTTGTGGTCTCTAAACTAACCCAAATGGCAAGACCTCGAAGCTTTAGCACAAGCCCGAGACGTATAGCTTGTCTTAACACATGCTTGTTGTATTTTTGTACTTGAGCCTTTCTGTCAGCGTTTCGAGGTATGTGGACGAGCCAGTGCTGGGAATCTCAACGCTGCGAAGCTCGGGGATCTTGCTTGTGTACGAATCAACAAGCTGTAGCAACCAATAAGTATGCATACATCGAGCTCGCGCCTTTACATTAGTGTTGTTGATCAGGAAGTTTGTTTGTTCCGTGCGTCCATAGACGAAATATTACTTTTTGCAATTACTGTTTTTCTTAATACGCCTGAGTACGCGAGGTAAAACTCGGAGGCGCCATTGAAAAGCTCCATTTTAACACACTTCTCATCTCTTATCTGTACTGACCCGCAGACTGCACGAAGTGAAGTCCCCACCCGCTTGCATTCCACTAATATTCAACATCGCGTATGCGCATAAAGTTATCCTGGAATCATATAGACTCATTCACACATACAAAACGTTTTAAGAAAGCAGAAGTCGAGCGCTTGTGTGAAGAATGTCGCACCGTTCGCCGGAAGTGCGCCGGACGGGCATGAACCCCTATGCGGTGCGCCAAACGAACGAAATTATTCAAAGCGCATTTGACGGTCGCTAATGACCATAATATTTGTTATGTGTTTGCTTTCTTCCTGCCTCAGTATGCCGAGATAATTTCAGACACACCGTTCAGGCACAGATCTTGGGCGTCAGTAAAAGGTCGTCCAAAAAGGCTTAGCGAGGAGTAGGGGACGCTTGTTAGGGCCTCCGTCGCAGCTAGCCGATCTCTGCGTTTGCGAAAACTTAATCTTCTATCAGCATAAAATTTGAGTGGGAGATATATGATGACACGAGGAAGACATCATAGTAACTTTTGTGCAGTAGTGAGGTCGAATTTATTGCGTTTCCTTGAAAGTTCATGCGTCAACGCTGGGCTCAACTTTAATACTCCTGTGAGGATGCGGCTTGCTTTTCGCCCGATGAAGTAACAAGAAGCGGACGTTTGGCAAGCAAAATACGTGTAAGGCTCAAGGTCACCAAATTTCAGTTGTAGTTCACTGGTACTAGACGGGATTATTGAAATTGAACTCAAAGATGCACTCGTGGGGTGAGGTGACTCTTACTACGTTTGCATACGCACTCATGATATCCGGTGTTTCGGGAACCAAGGAAAGTGCCCCGGTCTTCGTTTTGTATCGCTCGAGAATGAGTGTATTGTACGTTCGTAAAAAGTCAGATAATCGAAAACGCAAGCAGCGCGTTCGGTCGCGGCGTGATAGAATGAGATGAAGCTGCTCAGTCGAAACCGAAACTGAGTGGCCAACTAGTTCCCAGAGTGCACTGCGTGGTATTTCGCCGCATTGGGGCGCGTCGGTTTTGGAAGAAGTCCATTGAAAAGTGGAGAACTCGTGCTCACGTCATTTTCGTTTCCGTTCCCCTTTAAGGGCAAGGTGGGAATTGAAACGTTGTAGAGCGTATTAAGAAAGACCGAAGTGTGGTGTTTTCTACATGATACGTTTTGCGCACTTTCTTGTAGTTAGCCTAAAAAGGAAAGCCCGCGGAAATATAAAGAAAGGTCTACGTGACTTGCAGCGCTCTCAAAAGTCCATCTAATCACTGGCACGCTGTCCGAGATATTGCCTTGTGTTAAATGATGCGCGGAAAGCGCATCATGCAGCAGACACCAATGATTTGAAACTGAGTTTCTTCATGCGCTCTCCAACTTTCCAATCCATACCTCGAAGCGAATAATTAAAAAGTTAGCTAACAAGTCTTAATAATGTAAATTACTAGGCAAGCCAAAAAAAAAAAAGAAAATTCGGGCACTTTTTTATGACGTTTGCTAACAACATACAGTTGTTTTGACATACCGCAGAGCAGGGAAATCGGTGGCTGAGTGGTCTAGCGCACATCAGCTCGCGGATCACGTGGAGCCAAAGTTCACGCTGCAGAACCCAGCTAGGGATCTTGGTCTCAATCCCCACCCTGCCCGTTTCTGTCTCAATGAGCATCGTACTCGGCGTGCGGTCGCGTATCACTACTGCGTGGTGCACGTTAAAGACCCCAGGCTGGCGGTTGTACCTGCACTGGCTAAATTGGTCATCTTCAGCGAGTGACTCGTCGCAACTTTGAAATGGCTGACCAACTACATGCTGTATAAATATCCACACAACACCAACTATTATTTCCGCAAAACGCTCCGTTTTCTTTTTTAAATTTTTGGCGCAAGTTTTTGTGACACTCGAACAAAGAATCATATGTGCGGACAGACAGTACGGCGAACGTTGCGAAGAAGATCCACCATTAAATGTCCTATTGGCGCGCGCTCTATGGTAGCTTATTCCGACAGTGTCTCCGCCGGCCGGACGGCGCAACTGAGGAAAAAATAAACAAAAATAAACAAACAAAGAAGTACCTCGTAGCAGAGATTTCTTCGCCTTAATCCGTCCCTAAAACTGTTCCTGCCGCTATTGCGGCACAAAACTAAGCTCAATGATGATGTTGTGTCTAGCAACACGGGAAGAGCAAATGCCAAGTTCTACGTGACGCGGCACATCCAGAAAACGACTCTAGAAACAAGCAAGTCCCCCATTGAGGAGCATATGAATTACCGGGACCGCCACAAGCAACCATTTTCCGATTATCGAAGAGTTGTTGTTATCGTTGAGGAGGTAGAAAAGTGGAGGAAGAGTCTATCGTGTACTCGCTCCGTGGGAATCTGTCACTGACTCTATCGAAGAGTCACCTGGTAGTGCCGCTTGCAGTCAAAGCGAGGAAGAGGACCCTACCTGGCAGTTGCGACGCGCGCAGTGTCCCCACCCAGATATATATTACACCGCGGTAGAGACAAAGGCGGCTATTCGCGACTCCAGCGCCCTACAGGTGTCGCCACTATCGGACAGATATGGCGGTCTCAGACAGGTCGTGCCGCGCTATATACGTGCCAACTAGACGCACAACGCTCGGGTTTTAGCAGGCAAGTATTAGACTCAAAACGGTGTGGCCCGATTTTCATTCACTTCGTTTTAAGCCTGCGCCGATGTGGTGGTGTAAGTGAGCTTCCAGAGGCTTGACCTTTTTCGGGTGAAGCGATGAAAGGACGTGCGGTGCTGATGAACGTTGATATGCGTGAATGTCTGGTTCACGCAATTGTGTAGGTTGCGTGCAGAGGAACCTGGGCAACCACGCTTTTATGACAGTAACAACATAGTCACCGGAAAGGTCGTCCCATCGCGCGAACCGCCGACAACATGTAGTCACGGAAGAAACAAGGGACGAACGGAAATTGGGAAAGGACCTGTTTCGTATGTTTCAGCGTTTTCCCATTAGGTGCCGTCCGTCTTTCTGGAGTCGCGAATATCCATGGACAAACATTCTGTGGCATTTTCGACGAGAGGAGGAGGGCGCGTGTAGAGCTTTATTTGGCGTTCATGCAGGCGCCCCGGTATTTGACTGCATAGACACATACAGTTGTCTACAAGTTGTGGCCTTTGCATCTACCTCAATCCTTCAATCAGAGATCGGCGCTCCGACGTTCCGCGCGTCTCATCCTCGGCTCCTCTCCAGCAGTTTCTCTCCGCACATAGCTTCATCCTAAGCAGCCGTCAGCGATTACGGGAAGGCGTACGTGACGAAATCCCGCACGTCCACGTTTCTGGGCTTCGATGAAGAAAGCAAAGACAGATTATGATTTGTTTTTGATCCGCCGGGAAGCCCCTGGACACGGACGGCTGCTCTTCCAATGACAACCCTCTCATCCTCCCCCCCTTTTTTTCTTGGTTCTTTTTCTAAAGGGAGGGTGGGGGAGGGGGGAGGGGTTCGGTCCCCAGTCTCGGGATTAGGGCGTGCCAGCCCAGGCCCACCCAACCGGGGAACGTTTGATACGGTCATCGATCTTCTATCCGGCCCTGGTATAAGAACCGGGCTTTTCACAACTCCTTCCTGGGTTCGTTGACCCGTCCGTTCGTCCCTGGCTTCTTTTTCGTCTCCGTCTTTTCACACCGCCAAATCCCCGTCGCCTTTCTCGCCCGTTACTCTGACTCCCGGAGGCAAACGAGTCCATATTTGGGGAACTCTCCAGCTCACGTTTTTTATCAGCTTTTATCACTTACCTTTTCTTTTCTGCTTACTTGTCTTCTTACAGGTCGTCTTATACATATAAATATATAGATACGATTCAATTGTTATACCTTTTCAGAAAAAGGCTACGATGTAACCGGATTTTATTGTTTTTTGTCGTTGTAATGTTTGGTGAAGAAGTTAAACCATCTCGAATAATCAAGGCCCGCGAACGACCTCCTGCTTCCTCCATGGAACGTCATCACGAAGTCGGGTGGCGCAAAAGAACTCAGCAATCGGACCCGAGCCCGAAGCCGAGCGTCCTTCGACGGCGTTGATTGGACGCGAGGCCCGACCGAACAATTGACGTAGCGCTCGTGTCCAATCTGCGTCTTCACTCCATCTCACTCTGATTACGTCAAAATGTTTTTGCGCAGGTTTGATTATTTTAGGCGGTGATGGGGAAGTGCCTCCGGGATGACATAATAAGAAGACAAGAAACATGCACGTAAAAGCAACGAGATCATGTGAAGCCCTTTGAAGTGTTTCCGTCTGCAAGTAGTGACAAGTGCGCTGAACCGCCCTTGTCACTGTTTAATTAAAAACTTATTTTCTACATTGGTAAAAAGAAAAATGGCGTGGTAGTTCCGCACTGTTTCTTGGAACACAAAACATACAAATAAATTAAGCTATATGCTTTCGTATTTATTTGACGGAAGTCGCTAAAATACGCCCTTAACCGAGAAACACTATTTGAGAGTTACTAGCAGGCAGTGGATCCACCTTGTTTTGTTATTTCTTTTGTATAACCTAAAATTTAATTTGCATGTTCAGATTTTGAAGCGAGTTTTGGTTAGCTCCTCGCAAATGGGTTCCGGCCTTCGGGGATTCAACTGGTTAAGAGTTTCCAAACCGATAGCCGAGCCTTCGGAAGACGGCATGAGATCTTCCGATTGTTCCCTCAAAAAACGATCAATCACTGCGTTTTTTTTTTGACGTTGGTAATATATGTTAATACTTTTATCATTTTGGTATAACTCCCCAATGCCGTTTCATCAACCTAAGTAAAACCAACAAAACACCGAATTAAAGCCTGTTCTAAAAAAAAAAAAAAGCTTTATGTTTTACGGGAGAAAATTTACATGAGCTTGATCATCATTTTGCAAATGATTGGGGAGCACAATATCTGTTAAGCACCCACTTCTTCAAAACCGCTTCGCAGAAATTGACGCCCCGTGACTTAAAGTAAACATGACGCGGTCTTGTCAATGTAATTTCGCCGGTAAATTTAGCGGGGTAAATTTTCGTCACGGTTCTTATACTGCATCTCATGAGTTGCGTGCAGTAAAGGCAAAAGCACAGGCGGGAGCGCTTGCCTTTCAGATTTGCCTTCCTTTTCACGAGCACTCGCGGAAGGAAAGCAAATCTGAAAGCCGATGATAACCCGCGCCTATGCCTTTGCCTTTGCTGCACATAACTCCTGACAGACAGAGTACAGTGACGGTCCTTATTGAACTGTCTTTCTCTTATCTCGTATTCCTCTTTCATCGGTAACGGAACGCTTTCCAAGAATTCGGATCGCGCGCATGTTTTCTGGACGCTTAAGAATCCCACTACCGTGTCCTGTTTTTTTCCCCCCAATGTTTTAGGATAAGTTTTGAGGATGTTGAGTTTCTTGTTTGACACCAAAAATAGACACCGATAAACATCGAATCTACCCTCCGCTTTGAAGGAAAATAAACCGCGGGAAACACGGAGCCCAAGTTATTTTCTTAGTTCGTGCTTTGGTTTTGTAGTTACGTTCATATAACCTTGTTTATTTGTACGTCCCACTCCCCTTTTGATGCCGTCGGCCCGGGGGGATTGAAATAAACAAACCTGAATAAATATTATGCTTCGGATAATACTTAGTCCACGCTCACTGCGCCAGTTTTTGTTTCAACTAATGTTACGAAGAGGGGTGCTGGGCAGTGGTTCCAAAACTGCGGAATACGGCAGACCGCCAAGGAAGTCGCGAAGGGCCTCGCAGTCTTCATCGAACGTGCGCGGGAATTTGATGTAAGCTAGCGAAAATTGCAATTTCAAAGAAGCAAAATACAGGTCAAAAAATTCACAGGGTCTCTTATGTTATCCCTAAGACGATTTGAAGAGGAAGCCCAAGCGCCGATGTAAACGTGATAGTGAACCTCCGAACACAGCGCTCTCTCTGACGACGCACGTTTGGCGCCGTTTCATTGGTACCTTTCGCTTTGGAACCTTTCATGTCGCCGACTTCTTTTCGTACATTTGGTGTCGCCGACGGTTTTTCGCTCAAGGACTTTGAAGGTTGACTTAACGGTGAAACACATAAGGCTTTCGCCTCCTCCTGCGTTGCCCAGGGGGTGCTGCGAAAAGGGACTTGTTAGGCCTTGTTTTGGGTAGTACAAACTTGAGCGTCTCAAACTGTCAGGCATGCAGAAGTGTGCCTGCTCTGGTGCGGAGCGCGAGATCACGATGAAAATATAAAGAAACAACAAAAATTCGAACGCCGTCAAAGCTAAGACGCTAAGAGCGCGAGCCATGAGATGCCGTTTCACGCGTTCCAAAGTAGACATGACAAAGAAAAAGAAAAATGAAAGCGTCGCGACACAGGTGTTTCGACGTCACCGCCCAGTGATAATAGACGCGTACCCTAGCGGTGGTGTCATGAATTTGGCACTTTTGATTGTCTTGCGGCGTTGAGTCTGGCCGATTTTTGGCGTCCAAAGGTGTTTTTCGTTCTTCAGCACCAGGCAGAATTAAAAAAGCTCGACCAACGTGCCATAAGCAGTGCGAGGCTCAATCAGGTGAGCTTGTACTACCCAAAACGAGGGCGCTACAGTTTGTTCAAAGCTTCAGCGCAGGAGGCCCGCCGAGGGCGAGGAGGGACACCGGTGACCCAGGTTCAACTGTTCCAAAGCGATACTAGCATGCACGATCTGAGCACGCGCCACTCCGAGTGGGGCGCGCGCTTCTCTCCTTTAGAATTCGTGTCCATACGATAACTAAACTCAAAATACTACGATAACTAGTTAAATTATTTTTAGAGGAAATATCTAAGACATCGCTCTAATTTTTGCTGCCCATATTCATTGAGATTTTTTTTGCGAAGATTGTTAAAAAATGCTCACGAACAATTTAAAAAAGTAGCGTTTTTGAGACGGTTGTTTTTAGAGCAGGAATAGGATTGAGCTGTCGAATAGTTTTACGACAGATTCGTCTTGAGGTGCACGTTAATGAGCATAAACGTGACCAGGATCATATAAAAATAACCACTAAAAGCTTATATAATTTGTGACGGAATTCTACTATATGCGCCAGCACTTGTAATTTGTGACAGGAATATGTTGTCATGCGTTTTTCTATTGTTTAGTTGTTTTTTGTGCTCGGATACGCATATGGTTTCGATTAGGGACATCTAATGTCTATGACAAATATACTTCGTCCTCAATTAACTCATATTGCAGGCTGTTACGCATATCGTAAGTTATACCTCACTGTATCTATTTTTTTTTGTACTCATGTTTTAGGACACTGAAGGAGCTTTTGAGCTTGAAGTTGACAGCAAATATTTATTCGTACAAAGTTTGTGCGAAAAAAAAGAGGAAAGAAAGACATTGACAACATTTACTGCCCAGTAGCACAGCTCTTTGGGGCACCATTTGGTTTGTCTGGTAATTTAGGGCCTTGAAAACTAAAAAAAGCTAAGGTATAGCTTAAAATGACATTCTTTGGACAGGGACTGGATATTTTGGCCCTACAGTGCTAAACCAGTGCCGTAGTTAGGCTTCACATCCCCGGTGTTCGGTTGCCACCTGGCTTCCCGATGAAATGCCATAATTAGGCTTCAGTTCTGGTTGATTAGTTTTAACTTCGCATATTTAGGCCCAAATGGCCACAAAAGTGCGACAATTATAGGCTTCGCTGATTATTCTTTGGTCTATCATTTTTGGCTTATGTCTGACGCTTTGGCAATTACGTGACGAGCCAAAGAAAAGCCCCAAAAATGCCAAGAAAAGTGCTTTGGCCCTAACTTAACGCCTTGCAGCAAAACCTTAATAGGTAGAAGTTAGACCCTTAGAATTGCCAAACTTCGGCGAAGTCATACGTTTCTCTGGCGAGCTGCCTGGGGCAATACGAGCTGGGGGAAATGCCCCCTGCAGCTGTCTGTTGTGTTTTTTAGCGCTCTTTACGAGGATCTATTAATTTGGGACTTCGAATCTGAACGTTATGGTATACGTATCGTAATTAAGGCGTTGATACCGCGGTCGAAAAAGTAAATCGGCTAGATTCAGATTATGAAGCACCTATTCTGGGTATAAAATCGTTTTTAAAGGATACAACATGTTTAAAGAAGTGAATTACCTTCGTGTGGACACCAAGCTCACAGCATGTGTAGCGATCTTTGTAGGCATTCGATGGGGAAGCACATCACGATACTAGAAGCTCCGCCTTCAGCGCGAGCTTTCTGCCTTTGCTAACACAAGTGGGAACGCCCAGGCACGCGCAACCAAAGCACTGCGTAAGGCAGCGAGCTCTCGCTGAAGGCGGAGCTTTGAGCAATGAACTAAAATGGGCTAATTAACGTTTTTAAACTTGTTTTATCGGGGGGGGGGGGAGAGAAAAAAAACAGGTTGAAATTGCAGTTTTGAAGGCAGTCCTTGTAAGAGGGTAAACCAGTTCATAGAATCTGCGAAAACGCCACGGGCTTCAAGATCTTCGTGATTCATTGTTCACGTTTTTCTTTCTTCCAGTTTCAAAACTAGGTACAGAATGAACAAGTACATTACTACACTTGTAGTCAGCTCAAAACCCCCGGCAAAAAAGAACAGCAAAAACAGTGTTTTTTTGTGTGGAGCATTACTAAATTCCCTCTTCATGCGGCGAATTAAGGTTTTTATATGAACATTTAAGATAAAAAATCAGCAGAACCCATCCTTTGGGAATGATTATCTACGTTAATGCGAATAGCATCAAACGGTGCGGAGTTATGCGCGTTCGTCAGGTGGCCGGCACACTCTAGATACGCCAGCCCACTCTTGAGGCGATTCTAAATTTGTTGACACTTTCACAGCCCTGCGCACGATCTCCGCAGCCCAGCACGTGCGTTTGTGTCACTTAGGAAGGCGAGCAAAGCACGCGCCATACGCACAAACACTCAAAATGGTACCGACCAGACTTTCTGGCGTCTCAGCTAGTCTCAACCAACGGTACTCTAAACGGTTGTTTATATCTTTACCATAGGACGCGCTTACAGCGCTGTCACAGCTACCGGTGCGCGCGCGTTCCATGCACGAGGGCTCATTCCGCTCTCGTGAGGCTGAGCTAGAGGTCTCCCGAGCGCGGGAGAGGGTGAGCTAGAGGGAGAGGGTGAGCGCGGAGAGGGTGAGCTAGCCCTCGTGCATGGAACGCGCGCGCACCGGTAGCTGTGACAGCGCTGCAAAGCGCGTCCTATGGTAAAGATATAAACTAATGTTTAGAGCGCGGTGAATGACTGCCTTCATAGCTCTGTGGTTAGCGCGTCTGCCTGCTGATCAAGGGGTCAACGGTTCGAATCCCAGCCGGCGCCGGTCTTTTTTATTTATTTATCGACCCGCGGCGTAAGAGGTTAGATAGCCAGATAGATAGATAGATAGATAGATAGATACATAGACGAAAAGTGCGTGAAGTATCCAAAGAATGCTATTCGCATTAATATTTTGTTATTTTATCAGAAGGTACAGGTTTCCAACGTAAAAATACATCGTTTCTTTCCCGGATAACCGAATCTTGTAAGAACTACTTCGCGCATCGTATGAAACTTGATTTATTTTATATTCTTTATCTGATACCGAGTTTAGAGGAATCCCGTATGGAAATCTTATATCTGGGCCATATCTGGCCATATCAAACATTATATGATTATATACGGCCTATATACAGACTTATCTGGCGTATATACAGACTGATATGGCGTATATACAGACTTATCTGGCGTATATACAGACTTATCTGGCGTATATACAGCCTGATATGGCGTATATACAGACTTATCGGCGTATACACAGCCTTATCTGGCGTATATACAGCTTTATCTGGCGGCCGGTTTTCAATATATTAAAAAGTTTAAAAAAGTTAAAAATTTACTTTGTTAGCAAAATGTGAATGACTCATTGTTCGCAAGCTAAATATTAGCACAAATAATCCCAAACTTCAGCTTTGGCAAGCTTACGTTTGAGATTATTTGTGCTAATTTTCACGAGGATTTCAATGTAGAATTAATTATTTTGAAGTGTTAACATTACGCCGGAATAGACAATTTGCTAAATCCCCCAAACACCTCGGCCCGTACTCGAGGAATCATGGGGACGGTGTTTCTTCAGCTGCCTAGTGATCGGAAATTTCGACCAATTCTTTGGTTACACAGTTTTGAGTGTAATTCGGTGTCACCCTGAACAAGTGTCGTATTGAACCCAAGTACCTGTCATATCACTTTTAACATTTTTCGCCAATGTCAGTACTGTGCATTCTGTTCAACCTTCAACCTGGATGAGCTGCAGACATATCTCTTACATTATTATCATTCTCGTACAGCTTCAAAGACGCTGATATTAAGTTAAAAACGCTAAAAATGCTAGAAACAGCTCCGCTGAATCCGAGCTAAATCCCGGTTTTGGTTGTTGTGATTTCTCGGCTTTTAAGTAATTCCTGCTAAAACAACAATCACGAGAATGATAATATTGTAAGAGATTTCGGCGCCTCAGCCTTGTTGAAGGTTGGACAGAATGCACAGTATCATAAACGCTGCCATTGACGAGAAATTTTAAAAGTGATATGACAGGTCATTGAGCCCTTTGGGACGCTTGTTCAGGGTGACTACGAATTACACTCGAAACTGTGTAACCATGGAATTGGTCAAAACTAGCGATCACTAGGGAGCTGAAGGATCACCGTTCCTTTAATTCCTTGAGTGCGGGCCGGGGCACTTGGGAGAATTGTAGACAATAAAAAGATATAAAGTGCTGATTTCAGGCTTGTGTCCTTTTGATATGCCTGGCCAGATCTGGAATTTCCTTACTTAGCCAGATCTGGGATTTCCATACCTGGCCAGGGATATCAGGCTATATCTGGCATTATGAGGCTATATCTGGCAGATATACCATATCAGGTTATATGTGGCCAATTTTTGATATGGCCATATCTGAAATCTTCAGATCTGGCCAGATATACATTTTTTGTAAGGGATACTTTCTACTCCGCTCATTTTCATGAGACAGCGCGCCTACAGCATTAATATCTCCCCTATAGTAGTGTGGACAGGTCGCTTCCAAAAGAATGTTTGCGCATCACGCTATCCGCGCTGTCGCGCTTTAGCGCTGCGCCGAGAAAGAGGCCTTCCGACAACGCACCGAGATACCGGATTTGTCAGGACAGCAGAGACGGCTGCCACTGCCAGGACAGCAGAGACGACGATAGGTAGCGACAGTCACTCCTCTCAATTCAAACACCCAAACGCTGCGCGCGTCCAGCCGATCTTACTCCGCAAAATCTGTCTGCGCCAGGGTCATTGGGTTTTGCGGAGAGATAACGACGACGAGCTTGTCACGCGTATGGCACTCTTGACTGTGTCGCTGTAGAGAGAGTTTTTGGCCCTCCTTTTTGCATCCAGTTGGTAGATCAGAAAACAAAAAATCCCAAGGCCATTTTTTAATTTATTTTTTATTATTCCATAAATTAGTTTAACCTGTAATATGACCACCTTCACAACTGCAAGGGCAACATGAACTATGAAACAAGTGAAAAGTCAATTATCCGGTCTTTTAGTTAATTTGCATACTAATCGTAGCCGTTATCTTTTACCCAAAGGTCGCCGAGCCCGATAAACACGCACCAAAGACGGCGTGAGTCTGGTAAGGGTCACCCCTTTGTTAGAAAATCGGTGTAGAATAAAACAATCTCCCCTTCCACAGAAAAAAAAGGGTATATTTTTACACCACTTTCGCATACAATACACCCCAAAACTTCAGTTGGACGTAGATCGCACTGTCGTTAAACCTATGGTACCCACTTTTAGGAGCGGCTTGATAGCCGAGTTTTACAACTTATTAAAATATATAATGTACGTGTGACTGACTACAAAAAAAGAAATCGGGGTTTTCTCGGCCCTACTGCAAAACCTTAGTGTTTTTGTTTTTGTTTTCAGTAGTCTTTTATTCGTACTTTAGCTGTTTAATATTTTATGTCACACCGTCATCAAGCCTCTCATAAAAGTTAGGGCAGTCAGTTCGACATCAGTGCGCTGTACGTCGAATTGAAGTTTTGGGGTGTCTTATACGTGACAGGGGGTGTAATGGCTACACCCTTTTTTTAGAGGGCGCGTATATAGTGATGTTGATTGTGGGTAACATTAACTATGTAAGGGACGTCAAGTGTCCTGTTCTGAGAACTAAATAACTAGGTAGTCACTGACAAGATGAGAACGGCAGGGCCTCTCTTTGGAACTCCCGGTCTTCAGCACGCGACCGCTGCCTTCCGTCGTGCTTCGCATCCCCGTGCACGCTCGAGGCTCACGAGACACCGAAGAGCTGTTGAAGTTATGTGACTCGTGCTAGAAGCGGGACAACCGCAAACTCTTCTTCTGGCTCTCAATACGTCAGTGACTATTGGTGAGAGATCGATGCTCCGGTTGTGTGGCCTTATGGTTTCTACCACTGACATCGCAATCAATATTATTAGAAGCGAGCGACAAGCTCGATGTTGCGTAAAGAACGCGGTGGAAGCCTAGTCATCACGTTCCTAAATCAACGCCGTCGGAGTTGAGCTCGACTTTGCTCTTATTTCTGTCGATAGGAGCTGAAATAAACCTACCTAAGGACGCCATAGTGAGCGTTCGGCCAATTGTGGAAGGCCGATCGCAGCTAGGCTTTTGGTCGCGCACGTCGCAAACAGAACAAAAATCAGCAGAACCCATCCTTTGGGAATGATTATCTACGTTAATGCGAATAGCATCAAACGGTGCGGAGTTTTGCGCGTTCGTCAGGTGGCCGGCACACTCTAGATACGCCAGCCCACTCTTGAGGCGATTCTAAATTTGTTGACACTTTCACAGCCCTGCGCACGATCTCCGCAGCCCAGCACGTGCGTTTGTGTCACTTAGGAAGGCGAGCAAAGCACGCGCCATACGCACAAACACTCAAAATGGTACCGACCAGACTTTCTGGCGTCTCAGCTAGTCTCAACCAACGGTACTCTAAACGGTTGTTTATATCTTTACCATAGGACGCGCTTACAGCGCTGTCACAGCTACCGGTGCGCGCGCGTTCCATGCACGAGGGGCTCATTCCGCTCTCGTGAGGCTGAGCTAGAGGTCTCCCGAGCGCAGGAGAGGGTGAGCTAGTAGGGAGAGGGTGAGCGCGGGAGAGGGTGAGCTAGCCCTCGTGCATGGAACGCGCGCGCACCGGTAGCTGTGACAGCGCTGCAAAGCGCGTCCTATGGTAAAGATATAAACAAATGTTTAGAGTGCGGTGAATGACTGCCTTCATAGCTCTGTGGTTAGCGCGTCTGCCTGCTGATCAAAGGGTCAACGGTTCGAATCCCAGCCGGCGCCGGTCTTTTTTATTTATTTATCGACCCGCGGCGTAAGAGGTTAGATAGCCAGATAGATAGATAGATAGATAGATAGATACATAGACGAAAAAGTGCGTGAAGTATCCAAAGAATGCTATTCGCATTAAAAAGAGAGCAGCCACTGGGATACTACACACCACAGTACACCATTCCAATGTTTACAAATTTGCAGCCGATCTCCATAGACTAGCACGCGCGTGTTCGTGGCTTTGGGAAGCGAGCAAAGCGCGCTCCAGACGCACCAACTCTGTACATGGCACCGGCCAGGAAGCCTTTTATTCCGGAAAGGTCTTTAAGGGGTATTCCCTGGACGTCATATTTGAAGGCGCTGTTTAGAGCGCATGCTCAGACCGAGATCACATTAGTAGGCTGTCGTGACCGGCAATCTTGATGGAGCGGAATCCACGTTGTAAAAGAACTGTGGAAGCTCGCCATCAGCAGCCGCTCAGCATTCGCGCACAAAGCTATGGCCGCCAGTGAATCCTGCCTTTTGTCACTGACAAGGTGAAAACAGCACGAAGGAGTTTCGATTGTTCCGCTTTCAGTGCGAGCTTTCCGCCTTCGATATCGTTTCAGCGTTTTTTGAGATTCGAGCTTGTACGTACAGCCCGAGCACATCGAAAGACAACGTGCGCATAATGGGGGTCGGGCGTGCCGGTCTCATTCTCTCAGTAATTGTAGAAACAGTTAGCGCGGAAGAAGAACGGAAACCTCCCTTATCAGTTTTCTCATTGTATGGAAAAAGTTCACGCAGTTTCCGCTTTAGTACTGTTGCCTCCTTTCTTGTCATTCTCAAAACATTCCCGTTTGCAAATCGTATGTTTGAGGCAGTTACCTGAAGCAGATGGACGGGAGCCGCTGATTCCGCTTGCGTCGGGAGGGGCCGGCAACACGTTGAAGAGCCGCTACAGCCTCGCGACGAGCACCTTACCTTTCATCCGCAGCAAAGAAGGCCGATTTTCCGGCCGCGGCACCTGCACCTACCGGAGTGCCTCGTGTCGCGTCGCAGCACGAGCAGTGTAGGTGGTGTGCCTAGATTTAAGAGTGTTTCCAACTTCTCGATCAGGGGTCACGTGGTTTATGGGCCGCATTTGCAATACAAGCTGCGAGGAGGAAGCGGAAGCGTCGATCATCTGCAAGCGTCTCCAAGCTTTTACCCGGCTTCTCCAGATACTTTACCAGGGGGATACATACTACTCGGCTCATTTGCACTCGACAGCGCGCCTACAGCTTCAAATCCACCCCAAGCGGTGGGGACAGCCAGCTTTCAAGAGAACGCATGCGCATCGCGCTTTGACGCTTTGCCGAGAGAGGGGGCTGCCGGTGACGTACCGGGATACCGGGTTCGCCAAGACAGCAGAGACGTCTGTCTCTGTTGTATCGTAGGCTGATCCACGACGATAGATGGCGGCAGCCATTGCTCCAAATTCGATAGGGGAAACCCCGGAGCTGTTTGTGTTGAGTCGTCCCTACAACGGAAAAGCTGTCATTTGTGAGTTTTAGTAGATCGTTCCGATGACTTCGATAACGATACCCGATACTCCGCCGCTGCCTTTGCGCATGCATCGTATCGTTATCGGGCACGTTATCGTATCGGAGGTATCGAACGATCTCCTAAAGCTCCTTATTGCGAAGGCCATTGGATATCCCAGGAGTA
Source organism: Ixodes ricinus (assembly GCA_037355805.1). Taxonomy (NCBI): domain Eukaryota; kingdom Metazoa; phylum Arthropoda; class Arachnida; order Ixodida; family Ixodidae; genus Ixodes; species Ixodes ricinus. The sequence continues at coordinate 7,390 of JAZHYW010039118.1, read as the reverse complement.
AGGTGCATTCCCTAGTAAAGTATCTGGCTTGTCCACCCTAGAATCCTCCTCGCCACTCGACAACGCGCGCATGTGCACATGCACCCAATCTGCGCACGGAGACGCCCACCATTAAATTGCAAACGCTGTCCGCGGTTTGAGTTGTCCTCTCTTCAACCTAGGCTCAGCCAGTGAAGGAAGGGACGCTGAGAGAACAAACATGTTTACTCGTCTTCCAAACGGATGCAAACATACTCTAGTTGAGCTTGCTGTCGTCCACGCCGGGGGGCGGCGTGCTGGGTGGGGGCCTCCGGAGGCCGCCCCCACGGCGACCGGGGCGCGCCTCCCGACGACGGTACAAAGAGTTGTGGTTGCATGAGCCCCATGCGTGCTCCTTGGGCAGGAGCGGCAGCTTCGGCGGCGGCGGCTCGTTCCCGATGCCCGGCCGCGGATGTCGCTGGCGGCAGGGGGCACAGTCTTGAGCAAACAGTGGCAACTTCCAGATACTTTGAGAGGTGGCCCGGAAAGTCGCAGCTGGCGGGGCCCCGGGCGGGGCCCCCGGGGGCCCCGCCGCTGGCCCCGAGACGGTGGCACCCGAGGGAAGAGCAGTCCGCCTAGACCTAGGTATGTACAGCTGAGTATACTGGCCTGTGTTTACGTATAGATGCTTGTGGGTTACTCGCTGGGGGCCTCACGTGGGCTTGCCGCGGTGGATCTCGATGACCTTGTCCTGGTCCACGTACTGGAAGATGTGTGGCGCGTCCAGCAGAATGCCGATCGTGCCGGCCGTCGTGACGGCGAAGAAGATGTACAGCTGCAGCCGGTCGATCACCATGGCCACGTACTTCCAGTCCTCCCGGATCTGCGCGAGGCGGCAAGAAAGAATCCAAGTTGAGGCACAAGCACGGCCCTCTGTCTTCAAAAACAGCGCTCTAGACTCACTGGGCCCTTGCTTGTAATAAATGTACACGCATATAATCAAGCCCTTCAAGGATACAAAAAAAAGAAAACCCCCAGAAATATAGGGTTCCCACAGGGAATCCCTTCGCTCCAAAACGAGCTGGGAAAATTGATGCCTTCACATAAAAATCTCAAACCTCCACCAAATGTGCATTTAGATAGTGAAGTTCACCTGGTAAAAGTTCAAGGCGTAGCTGCTTTTCTGCTAGAAATAAGACCAACAAACATTCCAGGGTTAACGGCGAACTTGTTTGCAGACAACCGAGTTAGCGATGGTTGTAACACGTGGAGCTATCTCTAGCTAGACGCACCAAGCAGGTGACGCTGCTCGCTGCGCCTAGCGAGCAGGTGGAGCTGGCCACGGGGGACTCTGCGCTTATTTTGTGCTCTTCGGAGTGTTTCGGAATCGCCTGCGCCATTACTGTTGTTCCTGTTGTTGTAGTCTATACGTGAAATGGTAGTTGAATGACGACGCTAAAATCATTTTTCCCTTCCCTGGTTGAAGAGTTCCAGGTGTTGTGGGACACAAGCAGCGATTTCCACTCGAAAACAAACATCAAGGCGTCAATATGGGAACAAATTGACGGAGAAATGATCGCGTGCTGTAATTTGCGGCGACACAGTGGGTGAGTGACATCTTTGTTTAATGCATATATGCGTTTTGCGGCTGCTAACGTTAAAAACACTATCAGAACCTCAGAAGACGCCTCATGTTTGTTGTCTGCTTCTGTATTCGCGGACGGACGCGGCCAGTGGTTCGAAGAAGACGTCATAGGACACCCAAAGGAGTCTTCGCTACTCGGCGGTGTCATCGCTTTCAAGAAGCTCCCCGTACAACATTTTGTATCCCAAGTTTTTTTTTTTCTTTTCTGCATTCAATCTTAAACTTAGCACGTTCTTTTAGCAGGTAGAATGTCATCGTCGTCCGTTTCTAGCAGCGCTGCTGCCATAACGGCATACCGCCGCGTTCTTGTCGAGAGTGCGACCGCTAAAGTCGTCTGGTAACACTGATATTCCTCGCGGCTCCCCGCCACTATGGGTGACTGGAAACGCGTCTCCGACTGATGTGTTTACCGCGTCCAAAAAAGTGGTCCCTCGATTTCCGCCTGATGACGTCATAGAAGTGTCATGCTGCTCGCCGGTCGCGATCCTGGCGGCGTCCCAACAGCTGTGATGTATATGGCAGACGCCTGTTCTGCTGCAGGTCGCTCTGCACTGTGACAGTCCACGGAAGCTACAGCAGCCGGAAGTTGAGACGCCTGGGACCGCGTGACGACAGCGACACTCGCGTTCGCCCGCGCTTTTCACCAGCATTTCTTTGGCTATCCGCCAGGATCGCGACAGTCAACAGCATGACACTCCGGCTTCTGTAGACGTCATTTGTTGCCACTTCGGGACCACTTCTGATGTATGGGCAGGATAGGACGCTAAACACACCAGTCGGAGACGCG
>JAZHYW010039117.1:0-14329 GCA_037355805.1 Ixodes ricinus | reverse complement strand
CACATGTATTGCTATTGCCCTAACGGTATCGACGAGATGTGCGGTGAGTCACCTTCCCTGCTACGAACACGACTGGGTGTTTTGGGCACTAAACCCCTTCAAAACAATCTCTTTAAGTAGCCTGAGTAGGACACGTATGCAGAAAAATGAACATTCCACGAAAAAAAGATTCCATTTCAAGAAATGTGGTTTTAAACGGAAGCACATTTCGGAACTGCTTTTAATTCTCAATAAGTATCAAGACGTAATTATGGACGCGAATTTACTTTATTTGCTCGGGGAAAAGTCCCCGCCAGGATTCTATCATAGTTCCCTCGAGTGTGAAGCGGGCGCAATACCACAGAGCCACTGTCGCTCTCGCTTTTTGTTATCGCTAGGATTTGACACTGCTCAATCGCAATGCAAGACACGCACAGAGCTACGCTTGCTGCTGCAATGCGCCGCATAGCCAGCCGGCAATGGCCAGGCGGCGCCACGAGAATGGTGCATTCAGCGCCACGAGCGGAGGCGTGTGTGTTACTGGGGCGGCCAGTCTGTCCGTCGGGCCGTGGCGAGCGGCGGCGACCCCGATTTCAGCAGTACTCGTGTGTACGTGCGCGCCGTGTCTCTGGTTCTTTTATGTGTTTTTATAACGACCTTCGGGAACCTTGATAGGTCGAAGTGTTTTAGAGCATATTCTAGAGTTGCTCATTTGGACACCAGCTTGAGTGTTCTTCACCACTATATACTAATCGGCGCCCGATCGGTAGGTGCGCTTCGCTCATCTTCCAGGAAGTGACTCAATACATCGAGAAGGCAGCGGATCGGTTTACTGTACTACCCGGTTGCCCGTCTTCGAGGGCCGGCAGTCCGACCCGCCCACCCCAGTTGTCGCCCTTCGTTCTGAGCTCGCAGTCGGAGTCCCTGTCCAGACCTGCGGATCGTCTTTCCCGTACGCGAGCGCTGGGTAGGCTAGCTGTTCCGGGCTATCACAGCCAGGGTCTCGCTGCGGAGCCACTCCGGAATAGTCATAGCCCAGGCCGGTATGGCCAGGGTCTCGCCGCTTCCGCCAGTCCTGATCCGAACTTCGCTGGTGGAATGCTCCCCGGAATCGCCATGGGCCAGACCAGTCAGAACGGCTTTATCGTTCCTGCCCGGCCCCAGCCTCGTGCAGCACGCTCTTTCTGTTTCCTCGCCGGCTGGCCCCCGCTCGAGCCTCGCTCGGCCGTCCGCTCCTCCCGACGTCCACACACACTAGAATATAATGTTGGTAATTAGAACCAAACTCTGCATGCTACAGAACTGTACGCACATAGCAAAACCTGGTGTAAAAAGGCGACAGGCAACAAAGTGCGTACGTGTAAGAAAGATATTTACGCTTCGCACGAGAAAAACTTTAGCATCCTGCTTTCTGCACGCCATCACATTTGTTACCAAACTCAGCATTAAGTGGTTGCTGAAACAAACAAAACTTTGTGCTACGAAAATCCACTTTTGAAAACTCGCAGGTTTGGAAGGTTGTGGTTGCGACCACGCGTGCCGAACGGCATTAGGAGTGCCGGAACGGGCCGACAGGCCTTTCGCTTTGATGACCTGATCACCCGATGCTCGACGTCTACAGCGAAGCAACAATCGGCCCGATTGTTCCTATCGTATTTCCTATGTGGCTGTCAAAGCGACTCGTAATACTAACTCTGTATAAATATGTTATTTTGCCGAGTAGTCTGCAAAACGTGTTCGTCCGACCACTTTCCAAGCCTGCACATACATTTTCGTTCGCTCCCCCCCCCCCCAACCCCAACAGTTTCTGTAAAATTCACTTACTTGATGCGTCGTACTGCAGTAATCCACTTCTGTCGCCAGGTCGCTTCTCAAGATCTCGAAGGGAAGCGGTGAAGTTTGACGCTTGAGTCATCTTCGCGACTCTGGCCGTCTTTCACGCAGCAGTAGCAACGTTTATATTTTGGGGGAACCCTAGGAGTAGTCGAGATGTTACAGGAGCCCGTCGAGGTCATAGAGACGTGGAGTTGGGACTTACTTTTACGAAGAACGGTTCCAAAAAAGCTCACGCCGGTCCGAAATGAAACGTTCATACGTGGTTTTGAATGCACTCGCCCGTAGCCCCCATGACCCGCGCAGGCCTGGCCTACCCAGTTTCTTTATTTTGCAGCCGCTAGATGGCGCAACGTGTAGCGCGAAACTGGATTGCAGGTTGCCTATAATAATGATATCCGTGTGTGCGCACATCAGTCTCGCGCAGCGCTTGCTCGACGGCAGCAGTATCTGCAATGTCGATCCATTCTCTCTGCGCCTCCCGATATTGGCAGTTGTACTTAGGCGCGAACACAGCAATCCGGCGAAATCTGCGTTTGCAAAACTGTTCCAGCCACCTCAAAACATTCAGCCCACCTTTGGCCTGAAGAAATTAAGAAACACCGAAAATAAAATCAAAAGTTGCGAGCAGAATAAAACTTGATTGCTATTTAATTAAGTTGCAGACCACCCGCGTACATCCAATACCCCATGAACCGAAGTGCAAGCAGTAAGCCTAGTTCTGGCACTTGTATGGCGGCTTTGGCCTGTGGCTGTCGGATGACAGCCGAACTATCAGGAAGCGAAGTCTAACTTTGGCACTTGATTGGCGACCTGTGCCCAAAGATGCCAGATGTCAGCCTAACTACAAGGCAATAAGCCTAACTCTGGCACATCTGTGGCGATTTTGGCCTGAAATTGCCAGACGACAGCCGAACTATTCGAAAGTAAAGCCTAACTTAGGCATCGTTTGGCGAGTTGGCCCAAAAATGCCGAACATTAGCCGAACTACTGGCAACTAAGCCTAACTCTGGCATTCGTTAGGCGATTTAGGCCCAAAGACGCCAGATGATAGCCGAACTACCAGGCAGTGAAGCCTACGTTTGGCACTTGTTTGGCGAATTAGGGCTAAAATACCCAAACAATTGCCAAGGAAGGTCAGGTTTGACTCTACTTTGGCTTCTTCGTGCTTTTCAAGGCCCTAAACGCCCCAAAACCGCAAATTTTGTGCCCAGAACTGTGCTACCATCGAGGAATACATTCTTTACTCAGGGGAAGAAGTTCATATTGTATCAGCCACGCCCTATTTAGGCACTTACAACGTGTTCTTTTCTTTGTTTCTGTGGGAAGAGGAGGGTTTAGGGAACCTCTAAAAAGACACATCAGGCAGCTGTTGCTGTACTGTAAGGAAAATGAAGTGACAGTGAATAAGCCTAGTCGCAGTATGTGACATACATCTTTGTTCTGTTCGTCGTCCACCTCTTACCTGCGCGCAGCGGCTCCATTTCTCGCTTTTTCGTTTTCAGCCAACGCAATAGTTACCGATGTATATTTGTTGCAAAATATTATGCTTGCGGGAATATTACAAAACCTTGGACCTTTTCTCATTTTAATATTTGTGCCTCATTTTGAATGCGTCTAAAGAATTGGTTTTGAATACAGTGCCCATCAAATTTTCGTGCTCCTTTCATGCGATTTCAAATGGAAGTCGTGAGTGTCTTCTTCCAAATTTCTCGTTTAGCTGATGGTCGTGGAGCTTTATACATTAAAATGGTGGGAATCAATTATTTCTAGAGCGCAGCTCTTAGGTGTTTTTCTCTTGCATTTGTTGGTATATATATATATATATATATATATATATATATATATATATATATATATATATATATATATATATATATATATATATATATATATATATAGGGTGTTTTTTTAAGCTTTAACAGAATTTTTAAGAACGAACCATGAAAGCGAGGTTAACGCGGTCTGCGCAGGTGAGTTATAAGTTTAGGGGGCACAGTATAGGGGACTAATCGTAACGATCAGTCGGCTAATAAGTTAAAAATTCACTAACTAACTTTTTTTAATTTATGAAAATAGACATATGGTTCCAACTAGAAACTTGCTCAGCGTCATCGAAAACCTCTAAATCATTAATTTTCAGAAAAGACTTTGAACGCGTGAGAAGTAGCAGTGCCCAAAAGTTACCGCTCGTGGAGCAGGTAGAAGGCTGCGGCTAGACAAGAGACGGATAAATTGCGCGGGCGCCTTATCGCAACCGCTAGCGGCTTTGTAGTGCTCCAATGAGTGCTAACTCTATGTGCACTACTACGCTTCTCACGCGCTCAAAGTCTCTCTGAAAAATATTGATATAGTGGTTTTCGATGACGCTGAGCAAGTTTCTAATTGGAACTATATGTCTATTTTCATTAATTAAAAAGTTCATTACCGAATTTTAAGTAATTAGCCAACTGATCGTTACGATAAGCCCCCTAGATTATGTCCCCCTGGCCATATAACTCACCTGCGCAGACAGCATTATTCTAGCTTTCATGTTTTTTTGAAAACAATTTTGTTAAGCTTAAAAAACACCCTTTATATATATATACCATCAAATACCGCGGAAGGAACCACATCTTTGAAGCGCCCACTGTTAAAATTTCCCAAACTTGGGAATTCTTAATATTGTACGTTAAGCGCCCGATTTGTCTGCACAAGCGCCCATGTCTAGATTAATCCAGTTTTCATTGAAAGTGAATTGAGCGCTCCTTTGGTATTTTACGGTGTATATATTTATATATACACATCAAGAGCTCCTCTCTAATTTATTATTATAGAGAAGAGTAAATGTTTACAATTTGTATTAACACCTCTATGACTCTGTATGAAAACTAGGAACCCCAGTTTCTTCGGATTTTAACAGATTTTCCCGGATACACAGAGCCTTAATTATATTACTTCGTAGATAGACGTCACTGCCATATTTTGGTGTTCTTTCGCTACATTCTGAATTTAAAAGATGCTCGACATTTAATGTTTTTACAAGGTTCTTCATTATTCTGTCTTCGCAGGCGATCGTAACCAGTGTGGGGCAGATGAGATATTGTGCCCGACCGGATCACCAAAGTGGTGTCTGCCCACTTCGTTCCTCTGCGATGGCCACAACGACTGCAGTGACGGCTCAGATGAATCCCTTTGCGGCTGTAAGGGCTTCGCTCCTTAAGCAGTGCTAAGCATACTATACAACTTCAACGGGTGATGCGAGCTTGTGCTAAAGGGACATCGATAGAATGTCTATGCCTGCCGAGAGTTTTCTTTCTTAAAAACATTTTGATGGCTTAAGCACCTATGAAAACATTTGTTACTTTTTCAAAACTCTCAAATATTTTAAACGTTTTGGAGATGTTTCGAACTTTTTCCCGAGTCGCAAACATTTGGGATTCAGGGCTTCTTTCCTGCATGAAAATCACCGGTCAGACACCTCGTGAGCACTCTTGCTCTTGTTACCTTCTCCCCCAAAACCCGACAAAAAGCTCACCAGAGACCTGCAGAAACATAGCACTATATGCCCGTTTAAAAGTTGAAGTTTTAGGTGTTGCGGACTATCTAGAATTGCAGAATACTTGCATACTTGCTTCTCTATACCCGTTTTCACCTCAAGAACAGTCGTAAAAAGGTGCAGCTCATTGCGGAGCATTACTGATTTTCCCCTTCATGTTGATAATTGAGATAGATGTAGGTGAAACCTAGGTTAGATGTATGTTATCGTAACAAGACGTACACGTTCCAGACGCCAAAAGCATCGCTTTTTCTGCCGACAACCTAATCTCGTAAGAGCTATTTCACGCCGCGTAGGAACAACGCAAAACGGGACATTACGAAACTTGTGAGTGCCAGAGTATCTTAATTATGATTTCTGTATGATAGAAGCTATGTGAGCTAATAGTGCAGGCGTTTTGTCAAGGAATGCAGTAAAGGAGAATTTTTATGTTTATTTACTTTAGGCACCAGGTGCGTGTTAGGCACCATTGGCAGGCTACAGAGTACATTTTTTTAATTATAAACCACAATTTGCTTTTGCGGACTCTGTCCCCGGGTGCCATTCACAGTCGGTAATGCAACCGTCGAGGCTCGCAGAGACGAGAAACTATTAGACCTGGGATCCCCAGGAAAGGCAAGCATGCGCAGTGAGAGAGCTCGTTTTTCTGCATTTAACTTTAACTAAGACAACTCGTGTACGTGTCCTTGCATTCCAGATTGTCCGTCGGACTACTGCAAGAATGGTGGAAGCTGCAACGTCGCGCCCGAGCCGGAAAATGGCTACCCGAAATGCACGTGTCAGCCAGACACTTCGGGCAAGCGCTGCAATGTCCTCACATCAGCCAGCCATCAAGTGAATGTGGCGAGTGCAGGTATGGCTCGGCTAGCTTCAAATAAACCTTAGTATTTTACTTAGAACTTTACTACCTTAGTACTTTCTTACTACCCTAGTATACTTTCAAATGACTGTAGTCACATGAGGTGCCTCAGAATTTTCCTGGAAAAGTAGTAGAACGATTCTTTGTCACGAAGTTATCAATAGCCGGCTACGGCGATTCTGTTGAGCTGTAAAAGGGAACATTAGACTTTGGTGCCGAAAATTCCTTCAATTGTCAAAATTTCAATTTTGACTTTGACTGCTGTTAATCTTCTGATCGCTATAAAGTTTTTTTTTTTATTTTGTGGTGTGAATATTTTAGTTAGGAATCAATTTATATTATCTATACAGGCTTAATGTGCGTTTAATTTGACTCTAAGATGCCGCTTTCTTAGACACAAATTTTGGACTCCTTGAAAATTTGCAGGAGGTGTATCTCGGCGATGCATCTAGGGCAGATAGAAATATAACTTTTTTGCAGCGTGTAGCTAAATGTGTGAACCATAATGCCGACGGCAACATTTTTAAAATAGGTGTAGGAACGTTTTCAGAATATTTTTTTATTACTTGGTAGCCACAAAATGAGCACTAAGCTTCAATGTGTGGCAAAATTAGTAAAAATGCTTTAATCCTGTAAGAAATCCCAATGTCGTAGCCTTTACACTTCGTTATATCTAGCCGTGTGTTAAAAATTGTGCTTAGCATACTTCTTGCTAATGTTCCAACAAAGAGGGGCGAGATATAGATATTTTGAAGACTAATCTACAGACTGAGAAAATTATCAGATATTAGAAATCAGCACAAAACTCTTCACATGTTTGTGCCATTTCAGTATGTTTGGTCATAAAATTATAGAAGGTTTAACCTTCGCCTTTATGAGTTGAACGCTATAGCTTCACATATAAATGCCCGCTCTTTTCCTAGCCGTGCTAGCGTATCTGCGCGTCCTAGTTGGTAGCGTGTCTGGCTCGCAACAGAAGGGTCGTGGTTTCGAACCCTGTTCTGTTACCCGTGAGCGTTGTGGCTTATTTTAAATACTCGCGCAAGGTCATGTTGCTCTGATGTGACAAACCTATCAACCAATCGGAATGTTTGCGTCACGCCGGCTTTTTTGGAACGGCTCCAGCCCGGTGCGACACGAGCTCTGAAAGCGGTGTTGCTTTAGTAAGAATAAAAGCTCAAATACAATTTTTCCCCTTCGGCGACATCTCGACTGTCATTATTATTGCAATTTTTATTTTCTAAAAAGGTCCTTCTTACAAAGGGGTTTCCAAACTTTTTAATCTTCAGGAAGCACCATTAGCATTGAATAAAGCAGTGCAGAATACCTTTTACCTTGTACAAAATAATACCTTGTACACAATAAGTAGAATCCTTAATTTCGGGTTCATATTTAAAAAAAAACAAGGGTGTAAAATTGGGTGCTTTGTTCCATTTTGGTAATCAGGGAGAAATCGGGCTTAAATAAATTATGAGATTCGGTCTTTTAGGTTAGAAAGTTGTAAGTATAATTAACAATAAATAGCCTCTATTGATTTCCATATATATTTTAGATAAGAGACAACAAGCCAAATCGTAAAGAATCTAGGGACCCCAAGTTTTAATGCCTACTCGCCCCTTCTTCGGTTTGACTATAGTGATTGCTAACAAGGAGCAGTATATTTCGATTTTTTTCAGCGATATGGCGGAGCCCTTTCCTATATATGACCAGCAAAGCGCCATGACATCTATATATGTTTCCTGGCGTCGTTTGAATGCGCCAAGATTCAATGAAAAGTTTATGCCGGGGGAAACACGGCGACATATGCGAGCAACTCCAGGGGCTTCCTGGAGCGTGTCCCGAAATTGACGCGAGCGTTGAGGAAAGCCTAGTGCCATCCGACGACATCTGGCTTTGCATAAGTGTGCTTGTTCCCATGGCAGCCGCCACTGTCAGGAAGGCACTCGAGAAAGGCAAAGGACTGAACGACAAGATCGCCCTTCGCGTGAACGAATTGAGCCGCCTCCTTGAATTCTGCCTCAGCAGCATGTACTTCAGCTTCAACGGTGCGTTCTTTAAGCGAGTCAGTGGAACCGCTATGGGCGCGTCCATCTTCGTCATCACCTCCAACATGTGCATGGAGGCCATTCTTAAAGAGGCCCTGCAATCACTCACCGCAACACCCGAAGTATTTTTTCCGGTATGTAAATGACTGCCTCTGCCTCCTTCAGAAGTCCGAAGTGAGAGGATTCGCCTCGCTCTTCAACTCCACCGAACCGGCCGTCAGTTCACCGTGGAACGTGAAAAGGACAATACATTACGTTTAATCGATGCGCTCACAAAAACGGAGCACGGAGACCTAAACGTTTTTGTGTACAGGAAGCCCAAACACATACCGGACGGTATCTTCAAATTAATTTCAATCATCCGGGCTGTCACAACGCCTTGGTGGTCGGGACACTGCAGTCTAAGGCGAAGGCTGCATGCTCGTCTGAAGCGGACATAAAAAAGAAGAGCAAACCTTCTATGCTGATTTCAAAAAGAACGGGCACACGAGCAACTTTATCCGCCACGTTGCCCGTCGTCAAACTCGAAATTACCACCAGATGCCGCAACAAGTATGTGTGCGTCCCCGCCCAACCTCGCGCATCTGCATACCTCAAATCAAAGAAACAAGCGAGGCGCTTGCACGCGTGCTAACCAAAGAAGAAATCAACATGGCCCACAAACCGATATCCACACTTGGAGGCTCATGCCCTATCCAAAAAATGCCCCCCCCCCCCAAAAAAAAAAAAATCGCTAGGCGTGGTTTATAAGATTTTTTGTGCAAACTGCCCAGCCACCTACATCGGCGAGAAAGGGAACTTCAGTGAAAAATTCTGCCATCAGAAAAAAGACGTTTGGAAGTTCAAATCACAAGCGCAGCTCGCTGGGCACTGCGACGTCAGAGGCCACCGGAGACTCCAGAACGTTTTACTCCGAGTAGTCACTGACAAGATGATAACGAGAGAGGAAAACTTCAGTGGTTCCGCCTCTAGCACGAGCTTCCACCTTCCACAGAGCTTCGGCGCCTAGAGCAGCTCGAACCTATGTGCATAACCGAAGCGAGGCAGAGTGCACTGAACGCGTGCTGGAGGTAGGGTGCTCGAAAGGCGCGCCCTGCCGTTCTGACTTTCTAGGTCACTGTATACCACATGTCATTACAACCAGAGCTAGACGCTTTCACGTCCCGTGCCTTCTCCTATTCTCCCCTCCCCTCGCTCGGTGTCTGTCTGTCTAGCTCGACAGTCGACGGAAGCTTTGGAAGCCAGAGGTTTTGACGCCGCGACGACAGCTACACTACAGATTCGCTCACACTTTTTTCTGGGACATCTCGCACCAACAGCCAGGATTGCGACATCCGAGGGCACGATGCGCCGGCTTGTGTGACATCATATGTTGCTACTTTGGTACCACTTTTTATGCATGGGTGGGATGTGATGCTAGACACGCAAGTCAGAGATGCGTTTCATGCATCATGGTCTAAGGATGTTCATCAAACTCGGAAGTGCCGTAAAAAGAGCAGCCCAAAAGATGCTTCTTTATTTTAGCAGATGTGCTCCAAGCGTCACCTGATGTTACTTTATGCTCTTTGCAAATGTGAAAGATCTGTCATCTCTTCTCTCTTTGTCCTCTCTGCAGGTGTCAATGGATGGGCCGTGGCTATTCCAGTGGTGTTAATACTCACTGCAGTGATTGCTGCAATCGCTTTCTATGTGGTCCGGATAAGGCGGAAAGCAGAACCATCGTGAGTGTTGATGCCTTTTCTTGTGTACGGCAAATGAAAGGCATAAAATAGATAGGCCTCTTGTGTGTATAAGGCACACAAAAGTCACATGCAAGGCATGCTTTTTGAACGCATTATATCTTTAAATATTAGAGAAAATGGTCATGTGTATGCTTGTCGTACATTGTCACTTTTTAAAAGTTCCGCATTGAACAATGTGAATGGTTTATGTCAGTGCGGGGTAAAGAACAACTAAAAATACTTGAAGTGAAGTGGAAAGTGGATGATAGATTGTGTACTTCTGTGAAGTAGAAAGTGCGCCGGGCATAATATGCTTGAGGTAAAGTATTGTAAATGCAATGTACTTTAAAAGCAAAGAACACACTCTTTCATGACCCGCTTTGATTCTCTTATAACGTGTTGTTTTTTAAAGCTGTAGCTTTATTGGGCCAAAAAAATTGGGTTGTGGGGATATTTATACAGCGAGTCGTTGGTCAGCCATTTTTAATGTTGCGACGAGTCACTCGCTGTAGATGAGCAATTTAGCCAGTGCAGTACAACCGCTAGCCTGGGGTCTTTAACGTGCACCACGCAGTAGTGATACACGACCGCACGCCGGTACGATGCTCATCCAGATCGAAACGGGCAGGGGTGGGGCTCGAACCCAGGATCCCTGGGTTCTGCAGCGCGAGCTTTCGCTCCACGCGTGTCGAGCTGGGTGTGCGCTTTAGCCCACTCGGCCACCGATCCCCCTTTATTGGGCCAACTATCATCGGAAGCAATGTAAGCACAATATATGTAGGTTTGTCAATCACTAACCACTAGGCGAATTTAAAAAAAATGGTAACCGGTGCCAGGAATTGAACCTTGGTCACGAGCATGCAAGCCGAATGCGCAGCTGATTGAGCTGCGGACCCAGAATGCAGGAACAAGAGGAACAAGAGCAGGTGTTGTGAGAAAGTGTGTGGGGCCGAGGCGTAGAAAGGGCCAGGAGAGGAGCAAACTTAGTAAGCTTGACGCTAGAATATGTCAGTGAAATGTAGAAACCTTACACAAAATATCAGTACTGAAACTAGAAGGATACAGAGGCTTGGACTTTGTTTAATTTTTTTCCATAGGATCGGATGAGTGAATCCCGTACATAAATTTATACCGAGGCAGGTAGCACTACGCTGACAAACAGGTGCAGGAACAAACGATTGAAAGCGCTTTACATAGTTTAAGACAAAACACATCTAAAGGATAAATACAAATTTATTGCGACCTCATATATCTCGATTCACACGAAATAGACACACACGAACAGATGAGGAATACGAATTCTAAACAGGATATTTTAAGAATTCTTTTGTCTGTAGAACAAGGTGGTGTTTGAATGCGTTGCCAGAGAGCACTTTTGTGGCATATACTCTATCGAAGTTTGAAAGAAGTCTAAATATGTAAGAAATATATAGATGATCACTGCTGTATACCTCAGCAGTATTTTTGTCTCGTCTAGCTTCAAAATGCATTGGAATGATTAGAATGACTGTATATCTATAGCCGTATGTAAAAACAGTTTATGGTGTCTGCGTCTGCGTGTTAGAATTTGAATGTTGGTGTTCTTGCCTATCTTTAAGTGTTCACTCATATAAGAGTCCCCGCTGTGGGGCTGATAGTATTGCCAAATAAATAAATAAAGGTGGTGTGGAAACGGTGCGCAGAACGAGGGGTGGAAAGGGTAAAACATTTTACTTCCCTTGTCTTGGAGACCCAGAAATTTAGCGCAAAGACTATATCTGGGTGGTGCTGAAGGGAAGTGCTCGCAGCGTCACATGAAGAGAATGGTGTAGCGTAATCATACAAACTCCTGCCCTAGGCACCAGCTCAACTAAGAGCACCACTCACTCTATAAAGTACTGCATTTGAAATCTTTTACCAAAATGACCACACATGCAGCCATTCTTTTGATAAACAGGCATGCATTGCCTCGAGGGTAATCAGGGGCGCATCAGTTTTTTTTTCTTCAAAAATGGCGGTGAATATTGGATAACGTTAAGTTGCCGCATAGTAGTTTGTTTACTCTTGATACCAAAATATTTAACAGAACCAACTTGTAAGGCACTTATTTATATCGGTGCTATAGCCGCCATTACTTCACCTAAAAAACTGACCAGATGACGTGTCGGAAGTCAGTAGCGCGCGTTAATATGATGATACGCCACTTTTTTTTTGTTAGAGTTTGGTCAACTTTTTAGCCAACTTCAGAGGTTATATATAGTAGTTGTGAAGCCAAGGATATGATAAAGTGCTTAATTTCACCGAGCGCATGAATGCACTGACGAGAACAACGCGTTCGTCCCCGTACCTTTCCCATCGCTTTACATGATGCAAGGAGCCAAATCATTGCCTTTTGAGCACAAAAAAAATAAGGCTTTTGTGGAAGCTTGCTTTTTGCTGCCACAATTCATGATATTTGCGTACAAGGGCAACAAAGATCAAATTTTTGGAGCATACTTTGAAGTCCGGAGTACTACTTTTCCCTGAAACTTCTAGAAGAAAATATTTTAAGTAAAGTACAAGTACATGCTCGGAGAATCTACCTATGTACCTAAGTACGCACTTTAAGTAGAATGTACTTAAAGTACTTCACAATACCGGTTTACGCGAGTGTTGTCCGAAACACCTGGTTAGTCGGCCAGAAATAAAAAAACTGTCACAACCACAAAAAAATATATATCGAGAGCGAGTTTTTTGGGTGTGACGCTGGCAAAGGGTGGACCATTGACCGAGTGATAGGTACACGATCTGCTAGAGAGTCTGACCAATGAAGAGAGACAGAGTCGTACCTCGGGAACACAAAGAAACTTTATTTAGTGGTAGTCAGAAAGCTACTTGCGATACATACACTCTGCACACATAGCTTCTGTAATATTGGGTAGAACGCTTACGATAACAGGTTTACAAATCTAGGTTTACGGAGGCTTATACGGTCACTAATGAAGGTGCTACGTTTAATCGAATCAAAAGATGCTAATTCAAGAAGTAACCGCGAGTGCGGAAAGTCTCATCTGGCGAGTCGATGGTTGACGACGTCTCCC
Organism: Ixodes ricinus; assembly: GCA_037355805.1. NCBI lineage: Eukaryota > Metazoa > Arthropoda > Arachnida > Ixodida > Ixodidae > Ixodes > Ixodes ricinus. Next base: position 1,295 of record JAZHYW010039117.1, on the reverse strand, counting down.
TGCGCGGTCCGTCCAAGGTGGGGGAGTCCCGGTGGTCAGCTGGCTCACTATGGGCGGGCTCCTTGGCCTCGCACCCACTCCTTCAGCTGACACGCACACACACAGTGGAACTCCGTCCTGTACTTGGCATGGGGCCTTCGACAGTGCTTTCGTCACCCCGCTCGACGACGCGATGCGTTCGTTCGCCTCCGAGTCTCTTCTCGCACTGCCCTTCGTTCTTCGTGCTCAAACCCAGGTTCGCACATCAAGCGTGGTAATTCCCCTCTCCCAGACGGTCATTGTCCTCGGGACCTGCCCTTTGGCCCTGAAAGCAGTCGGCCCTCTAAAACCAAAATATTCCCCGCCATTTAACGTGACACGTTCACAGACCTCATGGTATATTTTTGTGTTTGGTTTGTGGCATTTGTAATATTCACGCCACAGGCATGAATATTACAAGCCACCCAAGCGTGGCTTGTAATATTCATGCCTGTGGCTGCCACAAACACGGCCGTCTGCGGACAATGACTTCGGGAGTAACCCGAGTTTCCGGCAAGGCAGTCAAGAACCGGGGGCTACACGCGTTCCCCACTGAGCCCGGGTGGGTAAGGTGAGGGGAACGGAACCACCGAGCGAGGTGCCGAAAAACACTTCCCTTACGCGTCGGTGCATTCCTATATGGGGAAAGACTCCGGGAAGCCAGGCGGCCACTCACGTCGACAGTCTACATCCCCGACCTCCGTATACTATCCTTGCCGTTTTATGTGACAAAAACCTTGATGTTTGTTAGTGATTTGCTGAGTTATGTCTGCAGTGCACAGTAACTCGGAATTCATTAGGTACTTTCTAATTATTTACCTTGCGTAATATGCACATTCCGCAACAAATTGTTTCTTTAATTCACTAGTTGTTAAAAGTTGGTGCTATACGATGGATAACGCTATATGCTGGAAAATGTCGCACCAATAAGAAAACGTGTCATGATCTTGGAATGTTTTAGCTTCCTATTGCCCCATTTATTCAGATTCTATAAGTTTCCTCTCCTGGAATAGCAGTTTACATGTTGAAGACGCTCCTCACGAATTACCCCTATTTCTGGGAAAAATTATTTCTTGGTATTAGAGTATCGAAAAGCATGGCTTCTGCGTTGTTCGAGAGATTGAAAATTTAATTTAATTCCCAACAAAAATAGTCTTTTGAAACCAAAGTGAAACTGTGCATGTCATATAGTTTTTTTTTCGCAAGGTGGGTACTTATGTGTTTAGATTGAGTAGTAATCATTTTATAATTAATTTAAAACTCTATCTACCTGTGCA
>JAZHYW010039115.1:0-17663 GCA_037355805.1 Ixodes ricinus | reverse complement strand
TTAAGTTTTTCAGAGAATGAAGTGGTCAAGTTGTCTGATAATGATTGAGCAGATTCGTTTTAAGATTCGGGCATACCAAAGACCACACGATTATTTCGACGTGACCTGCTAATTGGGTCGTTCCTTCTTGGCGATCAACAAGTCGACAGATCTCTGTAGTAACTCAAGTTCATCTTCAAATTTCTGTAGTCATTGAGTCACAGTGGCGCAAGTAGCAGACATATATCTCGATTTCTGTCAACCTTTTCTCGAAGCAGTCAATATTTGCACTGTAGAGTTTCCTGGATTGGTTTTTACGTCCTAAATACTGTCCAAAAGCGCCTTTTATGCCTTGCAACAATTCCGAACCTTTCTTGATTAGTTTCTGGTCCCGGATTTCGCTCGCCGTTCCCTGCAATATAAGCAAATAATATAATTTCCGAAATCCAACAAAGAGCAGAAAACACCAGTGGCAGCATAAGACAATGATCCTCACTTCTGTAAAAATAAATAGGAAATTTGTAAGTTACCTGTAGTGCGATCATGAAGAAGTTTATATGCATTCTTGACAGGACGCCACCAAGCCCACTAAAGACGGAGGACTGCGAGCTTGCTCTTAAGGTCTGCTCGCACTTTTGCAAACCGAGTACGACCGGGATAGACGAGACCGGTTTTGGTCTCTTGCGACGGCTTAGGACTGGGTGTGCTGCTGCGGAGCTGGTCCCAAGGCGTCGCAAGAGGCTTAAAACCGGTCTTGTCTCTCTCGGTCGTACTCGGTTGCACAAGTGTGACCGAGTTTATAGCGTCGGTACCAATTGTAGGTGTCGCTGAGTAGGCTTTTCGACGATTCCATTTGGCCCCTCCAGTGCGCATAACAGGGAGAGACGATGCCAGTCAGATCCCCGGAAGGGATCTGGTACTTCCGTTATTTGGAAATGCTGCCATCATGCCACGTGTCCGACAGCGCCGCAGTTTCGTGCAGGCGGAGATAGCAGCAACTTGTAGTGCGAGGACGAAGTTGAGATGTATTTTTGACACGCCGCCACCAAGGCTACTCATTCATACAAGCAAGAGATGGAGCTGATGTGCGTCGTCTGGTATAGCTGAAATGATATTCGATACTTAAAACATTAGTTAGCTTATAAAAAAGTATAATCGTGGAAAGTTTCAATGGATCGAGAAAAATTATCATAACAAATTCACTTTTTAAAATTACTTGTTTTCTGAATTACGTTTTTCGCGTGCATAGTCATGCATCAAAATATGCTTCATTGTGAAATTATTTTAAATAACTTGGACCACATATACAAAGAAATTATCCTTATAGAAGACAAATCGAGTTGCGCTAGCACAACATTAAAAAAATGTCAGACCAGCTTGCGGCGGTGATTTTGGTTCTTTCGACGTTGACAGATCTGGACAGGCGCGCATTCCGCCTTCAGTTCCGTTATCGTTTGAAGTTCGTTGAGGCTCTCGTGCATGGGCGCAGACTGGGGGGGGGTCGGGGTTCGGCTGCTTCCCGGCGAGATCCGGGGTCAGAACCTCCCGGGTCCGGGCCATGATCCTTACTGAGCGCTGCTTACGTGCCATGTAACGAGCTTGTAGTCGTAAGTTCTGGTAGAAGGTAACGCGCAGCGCCCCCCCCCCCCCCCCCAGAGAAGTTCTCAGCCTGTCCTGTCCCCCCCCCCCCCACCCTCGGCAAATTGAAAGTCTACGCCGCTGCCTTCGTGGGCAAGTTCTCTCGTCACAGTCACTCACTTCACTATCACTAGATCCCACATCGGACACTGTTTCACTTTCCCGAATCAAAACAAGACAGGGACGATCGCGACTCCGTGTCTGGTAGAAAAATCCTAAAGGAATTTCCATCGGGCCGCAGTAGAATGCGAAACCTAGAAAAAAAATCACCAGGTCAAATTCTATCAGTAAACAGGTCAACATAGGGATGTACTAAACCATGCCAAACAGGAACCTCCCCCGACAATTACAGCTGATTCCTCGTGCATAGGTATGTAAAATTCAGAATGAACGCCTGCCCTTAAACTATCGCCCAATCTATTTAAATGGCTAAACATTTACCGGCTTGAGACTACCAAAACATTGCCAAATAAAAGTACGGAAGGGAACACCACTGAAATCAAAGAGCAACATTGCGACTCCTCTCTTACACGACTTTCATACGTTTCGATGAGTAAAATCCGTCTGCAGCTATGGAATCCAGAATTTCTAAAAATGCAAAATGATCATATTCTCAGAGCAAAGTACTGCTTACTTTTCAGACAGCGGGTCGAAGTGCGTAGCACGACGTCACGGCGTCGACGAGAACGACGCGTACCGGGCGCCGCCATGCACATCGGAGCCGACGGAGTACATGGCGAATCCCTTGGCGGCGACAACTCGAGACCACGAAACCGAAACCAGAACATGTATCTCCTGAAATACGTTCAACACTTCGCCGGAGTATTGCTTGGGTCCCAAAAACTATTATTATGTTGAATGTATCCTAAAGGACTAAAAAATAAAAACGAATGGAAAAAGAGTGTGTCGCTAGAAGGGGTTGGAATCGTCGGCGGCATCTGTGTACACTGGTGCAAACGGTAATGTGAGCTAGAGCACTATATAGCTCCTTTGGAGCAGAGTAGCCCAATCTAGAACACCATCTCTCGGCGACATAGCGGCGAACACCCGGGGGTTCCAACTCCGATCAGAAATGCATGGCGAACGTTAGAAAACGCTGTTTTTTTCAATATTGTGGGGATGTACGGAACGTCAATACTTTCAACACGATAAAGGAACATTTTCGTATAATTTGCGCTAAGTCATATGCCGTGTAAGGACGTAATATATTTTTTTAATTACCTGAGCTGCATCATGCAGCAGACGACGCGGCGACGTCACGGCGACGTCGCACCGTCCGCGTGACCCGCTCCGGCCAACCCAGAAAGTCCATCTCCGCTGCGTACAAAAATCGTCTGCTTCAAACGCCATTGCCTGGGAAATTGCCTTCAAAATTTTCACACGCATCCGATATTATGGAGAATTTTTGACAAAGTGTTCAGTGCTTTATCAACTTCACGACAGACTAGTTTCGAAAAGTGTTAAGGCGGCGTTTATTTCGTAATCAGCCGTGTTGCATCGACCACCATGTGTTCTCCCTAGGGCGGGCCGTCTCCTGGAACCCTGGAGTACTACGTGACTCGCGCCGAGCTGCCCTGTCGGCCATGTTATCGGCAAAGCACGCGGATCAAAGGATTGCGCTAGTCTGCTCCGTAGGAACTATATAGTGCCTCTGAATGGGAGCAAGTCACGAAAAAAGGTAAGGATATTTTTTTGTTTCATTTTGTGTTTGCTGCATTGCATTTCGGGGCTTTCGCAGTATTAAATCTGCATGAGACACTTGTAGCATGACCTTCAGTGAACGATACAAGCCTGAATGTATAGCTTTACAGAAGAACAATCTCCGGGCGGCTATCAGCTCCAAAGTTTTTGTTACCCAGAACAGCCATCCGGGAAGCATATTCTAGAGTTGTCATTTGGGCACCAGTCTGAGTCTTCTCCACTTGTGGGTCGTTCTATAACAATCGCCGCCCGATCGGTATGTGCTTTGCCTCGTCCTTCAAGGGAGTGACACAACCTAGGAGAAGACAGCTAATCGGTTTACTGTACTTCCCAATTGTCCGTCTTCGAGAGCCGGCACTCCGGACCCGTCGACCCTGGTTGTCGCCCGTCGTTCAGAGCTCGATGTGGAGTCCGGGTCCAGGCCTGCGGATCGTCCTTCCCAAGCCAGCGCTGGGTAGGCAAGCTGTTCCGGGCTAACACAGCCCGAGTCTCGCTGTGGAACTACTTCGGGATCGTCATGACCTAGGCCGGTATAGCCCCAGAGCTCGCCGTTTCCGCCGGTCCTGATTCAAACCTCGCTAGTGGAAGGTTCCGGGGATTGCTAGGGCCGGGCCAGACGAGTCAGAACGGCTCCATCGTTCCTGCCTCGGCTCCAGCCTGGTGCTGCACGCTCTTCCTGTTTACTCGCGCTCGCCTCCGGCTAGAATAAAAGGTGGGTAATTAGAACCAAACTCTGCATGATAGAGAACAGTATGCACGTTGAAATGGCTGTAATGTGATATGCAAGCCTGGTTTAAAAAGGTGACAGGCAACAAAGTGTAGGTGTGAGCTTTTTTCTAAAAAACAAAAACCCGTGCATCCACTTTTCCGCATGCAGTCACATTCGTTACCAGACTCGGCATCAAATTTGGTTGCCAAATCAAACATATGTCTACGAACACCCACTATTTGAAAACTCGCAGGTTTGAAAGGTTTTGGTTGCGACTGCGCCTGTGCCGAACGGCTAGGCACACATTCAATTACGAGTGCCGGAACGGGCCAGCGGGCCTCTCGCTTATTGAAGGCCTGATTGCCTGATTCTCCACGTCACAGCGAAGCGAAAAATCGGCCCAATTGTTCCAACCGTATTTCCTGTGTGGCTGTCTAAATGACTTGTAAAGCAACTTGTATAAATTTGTAATTTTGCCAAGTTGTCTGCAAAACCAGTTGCGTCAGGTCACTTTCCAAGCCTGTACATCTATTTTCGTACAATTCCTAAAATTACCGTAGAATTCACTTGATACGTCGCACTGCAGTAATCCACTCCTGTCGCCGTGTCGCTTCCCAAGATCTCGAACGGAAGCGGTATAGTTTGACGCTTAAGTCACCTTCGCGACTGTGGCAGTCTTTCACGCAGCAGTAGCGACGTTTATTTTTGGGGGGAACTCTAGGAGTAGGCGAGATGTCACAGGAGCCCGGTGAGGTCATAGAGATGTGAAGCCGGGACTTACTTTTAAGGAAAAAACTGTTCCCAAAAAGGCTCACGCCGATCCGAAATGCCACATTCACACGTGGTTTCTCTAAATGCGCCCACCCGCAGTCCCCGCGACCCGGGCCGTCCTGGCCCACCTAGTGTTTTATTTTGCAGCCGCTAGATGGGCGCAACGTGTAGTGGTAAACTGCATTGCCGGTTAATATTCGGGTAACTGTCAATGAGGGAGGGGGTGAAGTGGAATGGAGATATTCATAATATCGAGATTCTGCTGTGTTTGCCCGCCCCCTCTCCCCCCCTCGCCTCGCACACACACAGACAGTGCCGTTGCCGAAGTCGCCTCTGACTGGTTGGAGCCGAAACGTATTCTGTTTTGATCTGTATAAAAGCAGAAATTAATCAAACAGGGTGACAGTGCTGTTGGGCCTGAACCTAATTATGTAGTTGTAATCTAAACTGCTGATAATGTAGTTGAGGGCAGCGGCAATCTGAACCTAGTGAAGCAAGTCCATTTTTCAGGAGAAGCTCTGCCCAGTGCTGTTATGCCCATGCTTCAGGCCCCTCCACTTTTAAGAAAATAGTATTTCACACTCTCTGCACACTGGAGCAAGGGGATCAAAAGTCACTGTTTTGGGGGCAGGACAACACTATAGCCAGACTTTTAACTCAACAGGTGGTTGATGACAAAACAGGACGACTTCATTTCATGACTTCTTTATGCAGCGTAGCATGAGACAGTTCTTGCTTTCTTGACATGCGAGTAGTTGCAACGACGAGAATTGGTAAGGTTGCCAGTATTCGCACGAGAATAAATGCTATCTTAAAGGCGTGATTTCAAAAGGTAGTCTTCATTTATTTAGTTCATAAGCAGCCTGGTTGTGGCAACATCATCATCAGCATGCCACTTTAATGGAAGTGACCACCGCACCCTTGTGTCACCTCACTAAAAAGTACTGCAAGGAAGAGCTAACACTACCTCCACAATTTTGCATCCTCACAAATCGTAAAACAAGTGAAAGTGATTGGCTGATGGTGTGAAAATGAGCCAATCGCTTTCACTCTGTTTTATGCACGCATTAGTGAAATCTCATCATATTAGCAAGTGTAGCTTACATTTTGTTAGGGCATATGCATGCTTCCTGCAATTACTTCAACAAAGAGATGGGGTTGAATGATTTGACTAACATAGCTCCTTATCATAGGGCTAAATTGATGTTGTGACAGAATATTGTGCTTGATTTCTACTGCATTGCACGTCATTTGGGATTATGTGTGTGGCTAACTTTTTCTTTATCAAAGCTACGGAATGACCTAAACGTATAAGCAAATCAAGATCTTGATGTTACGCGTCTCTAACCTTCAATTTGCTCTCCTCAGGTGCTGCTGTGGCTGCTTCACGTGGTAAGGCCGTGGCCTTCTCTTGGCCATTTTTCTTTGCTGTCCGAGAGGCTGATGGTACGCATCTCGGGGCTACAAGGCATTTTGTGTATTGTTTTAACTCCATTGGCTTATTTTGGGGAACAGACTGAAGGCACAAAAAAAGGACACAAACAGGCAGCCACACAAAGAGACAAGCACAGGTACTGGTTTAAAGGTGCACTACAGACTTTTCTGAGATCGTCTGTTCTTGGTGATAACTCACTCGACGGGCTCTAAGCATCCTAAATATTCAAGAATTGCACTCGTCCGGCGCCTATTTATTTACTAAAAAGAGAAAAAAAGATAAATAAAAGAAGATAGTTCACCTTCTTGTCCTGCCATAGGACGAGAAGGTGAATTATCTTCGGGAAAAGTCTACATGCAAATGAGAGTGACAACAGTGCTGTCTGATAGCCGTGTCCCACAAATTACAGTTCAGCAGTACTAATAATACATATCCAGGGGTTAGTAGGTTAGCCCACTTCTGCTAGTTTAGACTAGCAAAGAAGGCAGAAGTGAGACATATTGATGCCTATTTCTCAACACATAAAGCGAAGGTAGTTAGCTATGGTGATGGCACACACATTTGTGTTTTCTTTTTCATTTCTTATCATGGAGTGGAGCCAAAGTTTTTTTTTCTTTACATCGCTGGGCTGCTCGAGAGTGCGCATATTGACACAAAACATGGCAGTGCACAGCAGTATACTCTTTATCTCATTATTAGTATTTGATGAGTACAGCAATAATAGACCTCCTTTCCTAATGCATATTCCAAAGCTTAATTTCCATCTCCAAAAGGGGCGCTCGGAAACTTTCTAAGATGTTCTATTTATGGTCGTAACTCATTATATGCGCTCTAAGCATCCCAAAAATTTAATGTTACAATCATGTGCAGCTTACTATTTTACTAATAACAATTTGATAAAATATAGTTAATATCAGACGTACAGATGGCACCACCGAATCCGGCCGAACACAGGCGACCAACGAACAGGGCTCATCAGACAAACACGAGCGATGGCTTCACGTGCAGACAAACCGCCGACCAGTCCTTCTCGTCTGCACAGGAAGCCCTCGCTCGCAATTCTTTCGCCGTTTCATCCTATTCGCTTTGATTCGGTCCGACCATATTCTCTATCTTTGATCCCATTTTTGAGCAGTAAAATAAGCCACACATGATTGTAATTTTTAATTTTCGGGAGCTTTGAACACACAGGTTGAGTTAGAAACATAAATAGGCCGTCTTGGAATACTACGGAGTGCCCCTTTAATTTATGTGTTTTTTTATATTTATATATGTACAATTCAGCATTTTAGTAAATCAAAACCAGGAACATGATTGCAGACGAAAGTGGAGAGCCCATCTGTGTTGCCTGTATTTTCCCACTTTGTATGCATTTGCTTGACAATGTTGCACACTGCAGATTCATCTTGGACATGACATTAAAATGCGAGAGGCAGCATTTACACATGCTGTGAAAAAAGGCTACCCCCTGGCCGCTTTCTCAGAATGCTCAGCTGATCACTGTGGAGCCTGCGGAGCTCTTCGATAGGAGCGTGTCAGGGCAAGCCTGCAGGCGTCTACTCTATCAGGGTGCAGTGGGCAAGAAGGCCCTAACACAAAAAAAAGAAGTATTTTCTGACAGATGGGCGTTTCTGATCAATCTGGAAGGGCACAGGATTTGTTCTGGCTGTGATGTGCTTAGTTGTGCACATACATGTGTGTATAGTGAGTTATAGTTCACTCCGATCTGAGATAGTTTTATGAACCTATTGTTGATTTTGCTTTGTGTAGTACACATGTACAGTTAGACTCACTATGAGGTGGGACAAGATGAATGCGGGCAGACCAGGAGAAATGCCGCGTGGCGCGAAGCGCTTGCTTTGTACACTGGGAGCGAGGGCCACGAGGTTCGAACTACAGTCAAACCCGATAATATTGAACCTTGTTAATTCGAACTATTTGTAAACGGACTAGTGGCTGCAATAAACATGCATAGTGAAAAATTCGGTTACATTGAACGAAAATCGGAGCGTCTCCCGACAGATCAAACTGTCAAGAATGCTATTTAGCTCTGCAAGCTGACTTTCCCCCAATGCAGCGGTCTCGATGGGGAAAGCCAGCTTGCAGAAGAGCTAACTTTTTTGTTTTGTACAATCGCGTCAAACGCCCAAAAGACAAAAAAAAAATCTCGTTTGCAGAGGGAGTGGGGCGAGGGTGAGCCAGTGAGTCCTTGAAAAACGGCCCCTGAATATCTGTGGTGAGCGTCCCTCAGGACTCACAGATGCCTTTTCGAGAGTGAACTGCTTTTATGAATGTGGCGTACTTTCGTTCGTTGTGAAATTCATCAAAACCTTTATTTTAAATTACCCGTGATATCGAACTGGTAGACAGTTTTTTGCGAGTTCCATATAATCGGCGTTTGACTGTGTTATGTTGCCCACGAGGCTTGGGATCAATGAATGTAATGGCACACCCATCGTGTCATTACAACAATTAAGCAAATACGTCCAATTTCGTACATCCATCGTGCCAGTATATCCGTAGTGCCACAACATCCATAGTGCCAGTAGATCCATTTTGGGCCATTTCTTCTAACGTGCATCCACATCCAACGTGCCTTTCAGATTCATCGTGTCATTACATTAACCGCGCCATCACATCCATCGAGCAACTTCATCCAAAGCATGTCACTACATGCGTTGTGTTATCACATCCATCAAGCAGCTTTGTCCAAAAACGTGCCATTGCATGCATCAATTACGCGTACTTTATCCGCTGCACCTTTCGTTTCTCTTTTTCTTAAAAGCTACTTCATACATTTGCGTTTGCTAAGGAACGACTGCGTTTCGAACGCTTGAGACGGTGCGAGTTTCAATTGTGAAAGGTTTAGTGTAATTCTCTAAGACTGGTTCACACATTTCCGTCGACTGCGTCGACTTCTCATTGGCTCGTCAAGAGGATGGTCATTGGTTGCAACTCACTCGTAACGCAGTCGAACGCAAATGTCTGAACTGACTCTTTTAAGTGCCCGTTCACACACCTGCAGCCGAGTGCGACCGAGAGAGACAAGACCGAGTTGATGAGCACTCTTGTGACGGCGTACAACCTTCTCCGTAGCAGCGCATCCGGTCCTCCGCCGTCGCAAGAGGCTTAAAGCCGGTCTTGTCTCACGGTAGTACCTGGTTCCAGGTGTGTGAATTGACCTTAACAGTGATAACTCGCGTCGTCACAAGAGGTTGCAACACGCATCATCATAATAGCGGGCAAAAAATATTGCTAACCGAGAAAGAATTTCGATTGTCGGGGAAGGGGGAGGGGGCGGGGATGGAACCTCGAATCTATTCGTCTGGGTGATCTAGGGTGCCCGAAACGTGTCCGCATTGTGGCTTATCTTTCGCCCCTGAGATCGTACAAAAAAGGTTCTTCGTTCATTTCTACTTCCTAATGGTACCCATTGTTGTAGACCAGGACATTTTCGAACACAGTCTCCGGCATGGAACATCGCTTTCTGAAAGGTGGCGCTAGTTTTTCCAAAAAATATTGACTGTTATAGCGATCAGTGAACTGGCTTCAGAAAACGCCAGGCGTGTTGACGATTAGAGCTTAGGACGATGGCGGTGAACGTCCCCGTGTTCGTGCAGTCATTCCGCAGTTCGGGCAAGCCCATTATAAAGTACAAAAGTAGAAGATGAGAAGGATAAGTCCTCGAGTTTTCTTACTAGGATAAAAATCGAAAGGATCCCAGTGTCGAATATTACAGGTGCGTGCGTATGCTTCGCTGTCAGCTCAAGGAAATGACTGGAAGGTGAGAGCTGCCCTGTGGCCCATGTAACTCTCAAGAACGGTATGCTGCAAACCGATCCGGATAACCCGTCAACATTTCACTCATGCGATCCACTCGCCGCCAAGGCCAGTGCTGTGAAGGTGCTGGCGTTGCGCTGCATGTGTGAAACAAAGACCAACATAAGGGAGACAACGAAAGAGGCCTCGTCAAGCGTTCAATGAGGCCATTGCTGTGGGTAGCAGAGAGATTTGATGACTACGACGATGCCATTTAAGATGGAATCAAGCAGAAGCTGACATCAGGGTATGGATTTCACTCCAAGCACCGTGAACTTTGTTACAGAACCGGCACATCCGTGCGTTCAAGAGCGTCACGCATGAAAACATACCGAACGAGCTCCGAGTTACGGTTGGTAACAAGGCTTTCCTGAGGCATGAGAACACTACACCAGGCGAAGAAATGCTCATCTTCTTTGAAGAGACAACGATCTCGAATGTTTTGATACAGCCGAAACGATTATGTGTTATGAGAATTTCGTCTTCACACCACTGGAATTCTGCGACCTGGGAAGTTGTACACTATCCACGCAATTGTTCGTGGAGAGTCGCACTCGGTTGCCTACGCGCTAATGAAGCGACGCGATACAGCCGCCTACGAAGAGTTATTCACTGCTCTCGAGGTGGGGGTCCTGGCAGCTGTAGGTCATCTGGGGACACCGCAAAATTCTGCAACGTGGCTGTTCGACTTCGAGGTTGCCGCCATCAAAGATGCTGTGAATACGTTCAGTGCGGATGCTCTTCTGCAGCCGATCACGGTCTACGGCTGTGTATTGCACTTCGCGAAGGCAATCAACAAGAAGAGAGACACACTCGGTCTGCGCTTCGTCTGCCGGAGCAATCGTGACGTGAGCTTGTGGTTCACACGGGTGAGGCACCTGCCCTTTTTACCAGAAGCCTTTAGGCTAGAATTTGCTCGTGATTTGACGACGTCACTTCCACAGGGCCTTTCACCGTTGGTGACAGCAAAACTCTCCGCATTCCGGAACCTACTTCCAGAACTTCTGGATAGATTCTAGCTCTGTGCAGAGCCTGTGGGGTCACTTTGGAAATACTGGACCCTGAACAACAGACCACGTTGAAGGCTGCTGGCACAACAGCCTAATGAACCAGCTCCCTCAATCGCCATCCTCACTGGCAGAAGTCACTCAGTTCCTTCGTATGCAGCAACACTGCTCCCAGGTGAGGATGAGCTTCCTGCTCCGCGACCAGCTGGCTGTACCAAAGCAGCAAAATCCAGCGGTCTCAAGGAAGAATGTGAAACTAGTAGCTGAGATGGAACAGTTTCGAGCCCACGCGACCTAAAACCTTATGTCGTTTTATACCGTGTGTCAGTACCTGGACAACAATTCTGGTATCGGTGTAGCTACCTTCGACGTAAGCTAGGCACTTGTTTGTGCTTCTCGTCGCAATATTCCAAGGAAACTGTCAAGTTTTGCACGTAAAAATAAAGTGCTATTTGGTGACTTCGTTTTTTTTACTATCTTTGTAGGTATGAACCACTAGTGTATGCAGTATATACTTCAGTCAATTTTATTGCGTAGTTTTGTTGCCGTTGAAGAAATACAATTTCTGGAAAACTCACTGCATAGCGCCAACACGAGAGATTCTGGTGCGGGAGCGGTAGCCTTAACCGAGGCCGATTTTGCAGTCGTGAATATTGTCCGAGTTTTTTATACTCAAGCCTAGAAGGCTTTTTCTGCTAGCTGTACATTAGAAAACGTGGTACAACTGGCGCAATTTCACCATAAAGTGCTTGCAAAGTAAAAGATCAAAGAGCGAACCGGCTTAGCGTGCCAGCCATCTCGCGCTGAGCCCAACCTCAGTGAACGCAGCAGCAAACGAGACATATCTTTTTCAATAGTTCGCACTATTTCAAGAGTTATACGTCAAATTAAATGCACAAAAGCAAGTAAAACGGCCCGTTGTGCGTCATGCAACTTTGTGCGGCCCTCGGCCTCACCGAAGCCGCACGCGCACCGTCGGCTCGTCGTGTTGTTTTAGTCGCCGAAGCCTCGTTGCATCGAATCTTTAGGGAGCCTCCCCAGTCCTGATGAATTTACCGGATTCAATGGTGCTCAAAAGAGGGTAGGGAGCATGGGTATCTTGCCATATGGAGACACTCCGGGAACCCGTCTCGAAGGTGTTTGGGTCCCGAACGTGGCCGTCCTATGCCCGCATAGCGCGTGCGCCACCACTTCCGCCGCTAGGAGACGACCCTGTTGACTAGGCGTTATTCTTGTTGTTTGCTGTTCCCACACTTACCATACTTTAGTTACTGCTTTTCAACTCTCAGCTCGTTATAAACGAGTTTATTTTCGCAAGCTCGATATTTCGCGAAGTGCCGGTTTCGGGAATATTTCTCGGGCAGAAAATTTCATGAACGGGAGATATACGCAATGTATTCGTATTCACGTGGTGACTTATTCGCGTGACCAATTTTCCGCGAATTTGATCAAATCGCGAATTTCGCGAAAATTAGGTTTTCGCGAATAATATGTCATCGCGAAAATTAAGTCGTCTACATTAAACTACTTTAATAGAGGATTAGGACGGTACACATAATCTTGCTTTTTATTGCGCTTTTTGACTAGACAAAAAAAGTTTGAATGCTTAGTCGAATTGTAATTGTGATTCACTAATGTTTTGTGACCTGCCCCTTGTTTGTTCAGGCTTCCGAACCAATGGGAATGTGAATACCGCCAAAAAGTAATTAGCGTAAAATTGGTTTAAATATAATTGCGACCCCACGGCGGCCATCTTGGATTCTATGGATGTACTAGCACTGTGGATGCAATGGCATGCAAAGCATGATAACAAGAGGACGAGCAATTACATCCACCGAATCACACATATAACGAGCAGCTACATCCAATGAGTAACTATATCCATCGAGCAGCTACATCCATACGCATGTCAATACATCCATCGAGCCTGTATATCCACCGCGCCATCACATCCATCAATAAATCTAATGGCTTGGTGGATGTACTAGTCGATCGGATGTCAACTACATGCACCTCCCAAAGGTAGGGAAAGCAAATTGAACGTGGAAGGCGCCTGAGTGATAAATTGACTCTTATGATCAGTCTGGACACGACAGAACTTCCTTGTTTACTATTGCAGCTGTGATTTTATTGTTTAAAGTTGTTTTTATGAATAGCCTTCGCTGTTTTTATGCCCTGTAGGTTTTATCATGCCATTCCAACTTGCCCAGGCCATTATCTTAACCATGCGGATGTGCTGGCAAAAACGGCATTGAAGAGAGAGTCATGGACAGCCCTGTGTGCAAGGGATTGTGTGCGAGTGGTGCGTGTTGGGAATAAAATAATAACAAAGCAAGTTTCCTTCTGCTTGTCTTTGTAGTTTTGTTTCATGGCAGAATGAACACCTAAACCTTAGAAAAATTGGTGTTCCTTTTGCCACTAATTTGTTGACTATCTCATCAGCAGTCTTTGTTGTTGCAATCATGACTGTGCATGCATGGACAGGTCACCCTAAAAGACATTAGATCGACCGGGTCATCGGAACACACTTGGCAGGGTCATGCCAAGACAAGAATATGCCAAGACACCAGGAACACTCCAAAACACACATGAACACGCCAAAACACCAGAACACGCCCAAGACACCAGAACACGCCAAGACACCAGGGTACGCCAAAACCCGTTCCTGAATTTCCGCTCTGGTGTAAACGTGAGAAACACACTAGACCCGGTCTGGTGGATTTTCAATAGAATAGAAAACAGTGTTAATTCACATATAAAAAGCAATGCAAACATACGTGCGTCACCTTATCGGTAATGCGTTGCTTTTATTTTCGGGTAAGGTAGGATGATAACACGCTAATTTTCACTTGCAAGTAACGGGTAACTTATTTCGTAACTTGTTTTCTGTAACACCTACAACACCCGGTGTAATTCACAAACCTTTAGAAATGTATTATTTGAGATGTCAACGAGCAAAACAAGTATCTGTAGTGGAAATACGTGCTAAGGTAATCACCGGCAATGACTGCAATAGACCTTATTCATTATTAGCCCGATCTCTCAAGAGGCGTGCGCACTATCTGAAACACAGCGCCGTCTTGACTCTTCTGCGGTCCCAACAACCCGCCTCAGTACGGACCTCACTCTCTCAGCGAAACCTTCTTCGGGTGTTCTTGTTTCTTTTTTTCTCACCTATATAAAGGGGTACTGAACCGAAATTTGGACTTTGCAAACTATGGCCGAGAGAATCGCTGAACGGGATGCTACGAACTCCAAAACATCACTCATACATTAATCTCTTCAAACGCCGCCGTACTTTCGGAACTGAAGTGCGCGATCAAGCGAGGGCTATGACGCCATTGTTTCCCTGTAAAATTTGGAGAATGAGGGGAAGCAGCCTCGCTTCTTTCCTTCTCGCTTCGGTTCACCAGCTTGGCGGGACGTAACGAGCAGCAGAGAGAATGAGAATCATGACGTGACCTGTCTCGTCGGCCTCGTCGGCATCGTGTTCACTCACGCAGACTTAAAAAATAAAAAATAAAACGGCGATCTGGTGGAGATATCGCTGTATGACTAATGCTTTCGGATTTTGCAGCCCCCCCCCCCTTATCCGTCAGTCGTGTTTTGTGAGCTCAAAATTTCGGTTCAGTGTCCTTTAACGGTGTCAGCTCGCCGTTCAAGAATAAATTACGAATATTATGAAGCCTAAGCTTTTGTTGGTGATTTCATGAAGTACTCCTTGTAGAGCATGAAATGTTTTGTAAGCAACCCGAATTCCAACATTTTGTTTGTCCGCTCCATCCGCCCGTCCGTGACTACCTTTAAGTTTTCGGAAAATTGACTTCACGTAACCCAACATCTCGTGACTTAAACACAGTAGGAAAATTGACATCACGTGACCCACAGGTTGATCCAATTCTCCTCAGTAACTTAGAAAGGAAATTTACGTCTCTTAACTTAAACTTTAATTGCGTTTCCCGCTAGATTTAGCTTGGAAATCGACGATACGTCGCCTGAGCTCCAATTCATTTTCCCTCTAAAGTCTATAGGGAAATATACTTCACGTGGCACACCACCCTCTCCCCATTCCTTCCTCTTCTCCATACCTCCCCCTGTGGGAAGTCCTGAACATCTGCCTCCTTTCGCCTCGCTCCCAAACTGCCTCCAATTACATGCTTTCCTCTCCCCGTCCCTTTCTTTCCCATCTCTCTGCCTATTCTCCTGCGTACCTCCCTCTCCCACTTTCTTCTTCTCCCCTCATTGGTCGTGTGGCAAACCAAATAAGTTACCCTCTAGATATAGATGAAAAATATGCGTCATGTGACCAGACCCAATCTCTCTTCCCATTTCCCTCTCCTTCACCCTCCGTCAACGCGCAATCTCTCCTAAACCTTTTACAATGCCAACCCCCACTCCATCTCCCTCTTACCTTCCCTCCATCTTCTCTCCCTCCTCACCCACGCTCCTACAGTGCTCTTCCCCCCTATCTTCCTCCCCCTCCTCCCCTTTCTGCTCATGCGAAACACAAATTCAGTTTCATAAATTTATTAAAAAACTTGGAAGACGCTTAAGCTTCTCCTTCTAAAAGTAGAACGCGATAGCGTTATCGGGCTCCTGCCTGCAAGCCTTTTCTTAAAAAATGGCGCTCGTTCCCACGCCTTGCAAGCGTGTGTGCGTTGGTCTAGTCGGTAGCGTCACGCGTCACGTGACGTCACGTGCAGCACGGGACATCAGGTGAAACGTGACACGCTTGGCTGTGCTGCAATGGGTTCATGTTCTTTGCTGGTTCAATCTGTGTCTGAAAATGAGCTGATTAGTTTACGCGACTGTACTCACCCTCTCTCCTGCAATATTTGTATCAGGCGCGGCGTTGCATGCAATGCTGGAACAGCCGAATAGTGCAGAGGACTTTAATGAGCGTTTTTTTTTATAACTTAGCATTTTCAAAACTTAATAACGCTATGCAAAAATATTCCAAAAGCCGGGACTCATAATGGACTCAAAAAAACGAACCGACTTGACGCATAATAAAATGCGACGATCTGAATCAAACGTTTCGTTTCCCATGCGGGAAACATCATCAGTGAAACCTTCAAGCAGGAACGAGCGTTGAAATATCGAACTGGTCCCTACTTGAGCAAGTTCCGCGTACACATCGAGGAGTGGGCCGCGGTGTGGTGCAATGCCGATGGGTCACATCGGATGAACCATGATTCCACGAACCTGCGCGGGACTCCCACGCTTTGTTCACGCGCCGGAAGTGGATGCATTGTCAAAGTCGAGCCTGCGACCTGTGTTCAGCAATGGCCCACGGGTTCCGTCTCAGCTCTTGTCGCATGCGTGGCCTTCGCCTCACGTCCTTTTGTGTTCGTTTAGGCGAGTGCAGCGCCCTCCGGCATGTCTCACCAATGTAGGATGCGTCACAGTCTAGACAGTTCACTTTATACACAACACCACACTGGGACTCTGGGGGTGTAATCTTGTAGGTTTATAAATTGAGGTCACGTAGTTTGCGATGGGGTTCTGAACGCTGTGCGGAGATTCAAGGGGCGAGGCCCTGCGAATAGATTCAGACACACCTTTCAAATAGGGTATTAGCTACTTGCCCTGTCCTAAGTCTTCCATTGTCCTGACTTCGTCCTTGTCCCATCTGTTTGCAGCATGTGTTATCAATAAAACGTTTAGAATAATTCCGCTTTGTTAAAAGGTCAACTTAAATAACAGCATCCTCAGAGCCCGCAGGTGAGGATTAGAGGAAAATGCGCTCAGACCGATGTTTGGCCAGGGTTTTTACGACGGCCTCTTATTTTCGACAGAATGATGTGAGTTAAAGCTTAAGAGGTTACCCGTGTCGCAAGCTTTGCGGTACACGGTTGTGGTCGTGAAGCGACCGGTCTTTATTTCGGAACACATTAACATCCAGAAAGAGCGGCAACACAGATTCTGTTCAACTACATGTGTGGGTTGGATTGATAGGATTCGACGCGGTTTAGAGCTAAGTGAAAGTCAGCAACATGGTCCTTGATTAAAATTACAAAGGTGTCGTCCACATAACGTTTGTAAAACCCTATCGGGTGCGCATTCTGTTCAAGGACAGTCTCCTCCACATACTCCATAACAAGATTTGCCATTATGTAACAGAAATTGAGGCTGCCATTGGACATCCTTCAATTTGGTGATAGATTTGTCCGCGAAACGTGAAGTGCGACTGTTTAAGACAAAACGGCAAATTGCGAGTATGCTCCTTACCGCTGACTGATGTGCGCGAGAGAGGCTGTCATCCTTACGTAAGCGCGTTTCGGCTATCTCAACGGCCCGAGAGGTGGGGACATTCGTAAACAAGGACACAACATAAAATGAAACCATTGTGGTCGTCTTCGTCTAGGACGTGATCCCGAACGCAGGCCCACGAATTCTTGGGAATTACGTAACAGTTAAACCCTTTTTTCCTGTGAGCGGAGTGATGAGTTCGACTAGATATTTTGACGGGTTGCAATACGTCGGAGAACCAATAAATGAAACAATAGGACGCAAAGGGCACTCGGGCTTGTGAATTTTGGGGAGACCATGCAATTTAGGTGTATATCCGTCAGAAGAAAAAAGAGGACGGTACGTGGCATCT
>JAZHYW010039114.1:0-16371 GCA_037355805.1 Ixodes ricinus | reverse complement strand
TCTGCTTTTTGTATCCCCAGTCTAGGTGCGGTGCATTGAACGTCCCCCACAACCACGAGGGCTTGCCGCTTGGCTATTCCTAGGGTCGCTTGGAAAAGGGCAGCGAATGTGTGTCTTTTGCTGGGCTGCTGTAAATGTTTAGCACGAATTTGTCCGTCGTTCTTGTTGTCTGATATAATGTCGACCAATACGTGGTCAACCGTTGTGATTCCCGTGTCGTGTGCTATAACAGGTATGTTCCTTTTGACTAGGGTTACTACCTGTGTTTTCTCCTTTGCGTCCTTGCCAAACGACTTGCAGCCGGAGCGTTTGGCAAGGTGTTTCGATTCTTGCATTGCAATTATATCCGATCTTTCCTTGTCGTCTTCATTGTTCAGGTACGGCTGCAGATTTCGCTTTTTCTTGCGGAACCCGCGGCAGTTTCATTGCCATATAATCTGTTTATTGTGTTTCTGAGCCATTGCTGCGTCTTATCGATTCTGTTTTTAATTGTCCTCTTAGGCTCGTGCTTAGCGTGGCTATGTATGCGGAGTCCTGCATTAGGTCGACCATCCATTTCATGAACGCGTCTCTGTCCGTGCAGGCTTCAATCTTCCCACGAGTATCTACCTTTGCGCTTTCCTGTTCCTGCCTCGGCGTGCTAATGTTTACCTGCAATAATACTTAAAAAACAAGCGGGCTGGTGATGATTCATGGTAATAAAAAACCGAGACTCAGGAACACAGAAGGAGACGAACACAACACAACGTCTCAAACACAGCTAAAGGTTTATTTGTCAGACACTCGTTTTAAAAGGCGAGCCCCCGTGCCCCAGCCGACATCCCCGGTCCCGAAGGTCAAGCAGCTTCCTGCTATCCAGTCCCACGTGAGCAGCCCTCCTCGCACACACATACATGCCCACGCGCTAGGCGCCGCAGTGTCCATGAGAACGTCGACGCAGTTGACTTATCACCGCCACGGCCACAACCGCTAATCCCCCATTTCGCGCAATGCTCCCTAGCCCCCCGCTGTTGAATCGTACACAAGCATACCCCCGGACGTCCCCCTTCCCCTGACCCTTTTACGGTTGCCGACGGAGACACAAACCTAGAAGACACATGTGGAAGCCCACCCAGTGAGCCAAATGCGCCGCCAAGTAATCTCTAAAGCTTTCAAATTTGTACCGCTATCACCGGACCTTCCCAAAAACCTACCCCCCCCCCTCCCGTTAATTTCTGTCTCTTTCCGATGCCTTCAAAAAGAGCTAAAAACAACCCCAAAACAAAACAGATCAGTTTTACCTAACCGCTCAGTATATCTTGTGCGCGTAAGTTTGCAGAGGCTGTGCAGGCGCAGGTGTCTAGATTGTTCGCGGCAGGATACAAAAGGAAATTGTGGATAGCGTAGCCGCGAGGGTTTGCAGCGCTTGGCGGGTAGGTCAAGTAAAAGAAAAAAATTAAACAATGCAGTTTTTATCCCCTTTTACCATTCGGTTTCCCATAATCTGAAGGCTCTTGCTAAAAAATTCAACGTAACAGTGATTTTCAGAGCGAACTTTAAAATCAGCAGACTAACCCCATTCACGGGAGGGGTGAGTGGGTGCCAAGAAAAACACAGAAATAGAAAGGTCGAGTGTCGGGAGGGGTCATTTACGGCATACTATTGACATGTGGTTTTACTTACGTTGGCCAAACAAGAAGATGTGTAAACGACCGAATATTAGAGCACAAAAGGGCAGTGGGATTGAGGGCTCAAAATTCAGAAATAGAGATCCAGTGCGAGATACAGCCGAAAGTTTAAAGGGACCATGAAATGACCTTTTTACTTTTGCCAGATAACTTTCACATTAAACCTTCAACGTTCACTGAATGCCGAACAGGCATCCGTTTTCGTCTCAGTTTATTAACTTCTACACAAAAAATTAATGAAATATCGACTTTTTCTTTCTCTCCAACTGACCGCAAAACAAGTTGCGGCGTAATTTTGACGGTCGTGACGTACCCTGTTTCCGGAACCGGAAGTTCTCTCGGCTGTAGAATGGGAGCGTCAGCGGCGGCGAGTTGGGGGTGCGCCGGTAGGTTTTACTGCGCTGATGGCGCTGATGTCCCCGACGTATTTTCTGAATGGGCACCCCTCATCGCCGCGATAGCCATGGACACATCGCAGCTGAGCGAAATTCGATGAGATATGTTGCGCTACAGCGACAGCATGGGACTAGTCCCATACGCCGGTATGCCTGTTGGCAAGTGCGGCAAGTCTTTCGGTGAAGACTCCAGAAGTCAACCAAACTGTCATTGTTGGTAAATGGCGGCCCGTGTCAGTCGTTTGCAAAGCGACGTAGATGGAAACAAATGGCCGCGGCGTTTTTCGCGATCTAGTAGATGCAGGAGCAAGCCGACGTTAAAAAAGATACGTTGGAACAACGACAGTGTCAGCAAGAGCCACGTAAATACCTGTTCACACTCGGAGCGGACGCGCGCGTTTGATGGAAGTGCTGTATTCGCGCTGTTGGTAAGCGCTTCGGGGCCGATCTTTTACGATTGCAACTCGACACTGACGTGACACTCGGCAAAGGAAGGTTGGAGCGGCATTGCACGTAGCTCCCACGAACTGTTATAGCTCGACGGTGACGTGCAGTCGTGTCAGAATAAAAATGTCATACTAATAACAAATTGTACATACCGTGTTATGAAGGTAATCCATACGGCGTTTATTTGAGCTCTATATCACACAAAACAAGAAGATAGAATCGGCGAGTCCCTTTTCGACGACAGTGTTCGTCAACACTGCCTCGGAAAACAAGGGGAAGAGATTGACCTCACCTCTTAATCTAAAATTGAGGTCAGCAATCAAACTATAATACGGGAAGGGTCCACAAGGGCCGGGCGGGCATATTCCATTCAGCACGCCAACCAGTCGTGGGCAGCGGTCTCTGGCCAAGGACCGTTGAAGCAACGCAGCACTGAGACGGAGTGCCTGCTAGGCCTGTCTCCCGAGCCCGGTGGATTTGTAGCCGTTGTCAGCTTCTCTCGCGTGTTTGTGGATCCAGCGTTCTTGTGCGTCGTGGTCTGTTTCAAGTACTTTTCTTGCTGCTTGCAAGTCGGGACGCGCGAGAAGAACAAGTAGAAAAATAAACGTTCGTTGGTCGTCGCGACTACACCGTAGTCGCGACCAACGACGCGTCGGCCCTTTGCGCAGGCGCAGTAGGATCTTTTTCTTGCTTCGTTTACCACACGATAGATGGCGCTTGGCTTTCAGCATTATCAATATCTGGAAGTTTTCGTCACATCTCTAATTATGCTACAAAATGTGGATCTGAATATTATTTAACAAAGCTTTTATGAAACATTCGCCGGCTATTTATTCTTTACGATTGCGGTGCTGGTGACGTAGGCTCTTACCCAATAGACAACGTGGATTCGGCTGACGCGCTGCGTTTCCGCGGATGCATCGTAATGAAAAGGCAGAGAGCTTTCGAAGAAAATAAGACGCAAAAGAGTCCAGTTTTTCTTTTAAAAGTTCTATAGCGAAGAATTTTTTTTGGTCTCGCGATTTTAGTGTTTTCAATTTTATTGTCACATTTTTTACGACGATCGGTGGATGAAATTCAAATTCAGAATCGTTTCATGGTCTCTTTAAGTAAAATGGATCTGTTTTGTTTTGGGGTTGTTTTTGGTCCTTTTTGAAGCCATCGGAAAGAGACCGAAATTAAGGGGGGGGGGGGGGGTAGGTTTATGGGAAGGTCGGGTGATAGCGGTACAAACATTAAGGCTTTGAGATTACTTTCCGGCGCATTTTGACTGACCGAGTGGGCTCCCACATGTGTCTTCGAGGTTTGTGTTTACGTCGGCAACCGTAAAGACGGAGGGAAGGGGGACATCCGAGGGGTGTGCTTGTGTACGATTCGAAGGCGGGGGCAAGGGACCGTTGCGCGAAATGGGGGATTAGCGGTTGTGGCAGTGGCGGGTGATAAGTCAACTGCGTGGACGGTCTCATGGACGCTGCGGCGTCTAGCGCGTGGGCATGTATGTGTGTGCGAGGAGGGCTGCTCACGTGGACCCGACCAACACCACCTAGATCTAAAGCCGCAGCGCTTCCTCTCTCCCTTCAAAGAGCCTCGGCATGAGTAGGCTGAACTGGTAGTGCGCTTCTTTGCACGGCTCCCCTTCACAGTTGGCTTCTTTACAACACATGTTCTCTTTTTCTTTGCCTCTCCCTCTACAACGAAGGCGACGCCAACAAAAACTAAAGGTAAAAAAAAAAGTAACGCCGGGACGTTGTGTTTTTTTTTTTTGTTCCTTTCCTTCAGCCTTTTAACGGTCGTCAGTCGCGTTCCTTTTTCGACGGCTTTTAAGTGACTACTCCTGCGGGTTGGGGGGGTTGGGGCACGTGACAATGAGGCTAGAGGAATCAACGAGAACACACGCTTGACGCGAGTAGGTTTTTGGACGCTGAAGGTCAGAAGTTCAACTCTCGAGTGAGATCGATCACATTTTGGAATACAACCGTCGCCTCGTGGGAACGTTGGCTTTTCGATAGTCGGTGCTGTCATTCCGTACAGATGTTGTATCCGCGCTTTGGCGGAAAACTGATAGTGCAGTTGGGATACAGCGGACGTGAAAGTGTCCATATTTGAGTTTCTGCAAGGATGACTACGGAAGCGTGGACTACAGCGTCTCGCTCTTTGGCGGCATGGCAGGGTGAGAACTTTTCAATTTTTATGATCGTGGGTTCGTTTGTTGTTTTTATTTTTCGCTGAATGCATACTTGGGAGCGATTTGGTTGTGGCCTGGAAGCAACATATTCAAATGCTGGCGCTACTTGTAGGCGCAGAACTAGATAAAAATAACTTGATTTATGAGTTCAGGTTGGAATAATTTTCGCAAGGTATGCAAGTGATAGATTATCGCGGTTGCAAACAGCACATCAATGTAAATATAAAAAAAACAAGTACATCGTGTTGTTTCTGCGTATCATCATCGGAGCGCAGAAATGATCCGCTACAACACCCTAGCAAGACCTATATTTTAGCGGGTCTTTGAGCTGTAGTTTGGAGTGCACGCAAGCCGGAATATGGTTCATTGACCAGTTTACTTAGCCATACAACAGAGGCATATACTAAAAATGTAGCTGGAGCCCCTTCAGGCTCCCCAAGGAACCCCACACACCAGGTAGCTCTATTGAGCATATTATTAATATTATTATTATTTTCTGTACCTGGTTTTATGTGCTCGGGCAATAAACATTATTATAATTATTATAGCGTATTCGGCACATCAAATTCAAAAATACTTTTGATGTTCGTCATCCAAAATACCAGATCAAAACAATGTCAGTGTTTTCTCTCAAATACGGAACCACTTCAGCTGCACTTTAAAGAAGAGCATTCCTTTTTTTTCTTTTTTTGAATACCGTTTTTGATTACATCACCTTTTTTGCATTAATGTGATTTCCTCCTTTTTCGTTCTATTTCCTGCAGAAGCTGTCAAATACACATCCCGGATACTGCTTTGATAAACTCGGGCTGCTGTACAGCCTCCATGGGACAAGCTGAAAACTGACAGCTTAGAAGATTGCTTCGGAATGTATAGGCAACTGGCTTGCTTCTAATATCACGTGTCAACAAGGCACATTTACGAAGGTGAAAACAAAGTACTGCTGAGGAGCACGCTGTCGACGATCACTACAGCTAGCAAGGATGGAAACTAGGAAGATCTTCACAAGCGAGTGGATACTTGACGCCCTACCTGCAACGTGGATACCTGCAATGTGGCCCTGGGCTGTAAAAAATAAGACACACCCTCCTGGCCCTGGGCTATGTGGCCAGCCGTGCAGTCTACACCACCTGAGGGCGAAACCTGAGGGGCGAAAAATGCAAGGCCGCATCGACAGCACGAAACAAGTTGGCTACAGTTTGCTTGCACAGGAAGACTATGCTCTTGCAATGAAACTCGTTAGAGAAGGGCTTGTTTTTCCTGGTGTAAATGCTGTAGAACACAACTATGTTCTACAATTGGTGATGCCCAGCCAGCGCCGACTTGTTACATATCTCGTAATGGAACTACTCGCCAAGAAGGAGACTTCCGACTTCGACGCCTGTGAAAATGAACATACGAGTGAGCTCATTTTGAAACACGTGTTGTTGTCATACGAAAATGCACAAGCGTTTTCTTGTGACATTTTTGCAGCAAGATGAATGTTCGCATTAATGCCAAGAATGCCAGACAAAAGAGACGGAAAGCTGAAACTTTGCAATCAAAGACACTCGCTGCCAATCGTCACGGATGTCAAGAAGCGAACTCGGACCAAGGAAGAGTATGTCTGACGCCTGTGATGATGAACCCATTGTGAGTTCGAGCTGAAGCATGTGTTGGACTGCAGTGAAAACATTCAACTGAGAAACCTTTGTTGCAAGATGACAACAATATTGTGGGTGCCAGTGCAACATCTAAAAACAAAAGAAGCTAAGGGATCAAGGCTAAATAAATTAGTTCCTGTCCGGCCAGCAAGGTGCTTGCGCTTCGTCCTCATGCAAAGACAACTGCTGTCTGAAGTCGGTGCATCTGTGTGTGTGTGTGTGTGTGTGTGTGCGTGCGCAGATAGTCAGTGTCCTTGTAGCAGTCTCTTGGGTATCCTTGTGGTGCTACAGCGTAAATGCCGACATGCTGCACAGATATTGTGTGTCTCGGTGTCACAAAATCTACAGCATCTAAGATGCACGTGTATAAATTTTTTTCAAGACGGATATTTGCAGAACCTATGCATACCAGGAGGCTCGTTTCGCAGTGTTCAAAGGTGACCAATTTCTTATTTACGATCTTTTCTGTACTGTAAATGCAAGCAACTTTGAATATGAAGCTCCCATGCCCACTTCCGTTTGTGTACAAAACTTGTTTTTAGCCGCCCTAACGCACCTGTGTCGTTTCGCAGACTCGGTCGGTACCGTCGAAGTACATCAGTGTATGGGGCAACGTTCAGGTATTACGGTACTTTTGTTGCAAAGATAAAGTTTTCACGTTATGACATTTCCAAGAAACAGGTCACAGGTGTTTTTTTCAATGTAGCAACCAGATAGGTTGCTGCAAAACAAGTACTATATTTGAACAGGCAGAGTGCATTAAATTGTTGAACCTTCAGATATATCACAGGTCTAAGAAAAGTTTGTCAAAATATATGCAATACATTTTTCAAACTATGATATCTCAGAACCCAAGAGACCAGCAGATCGAAATTTTAGAATGTTATTACTTTTGTACTTGTCTGGCAATTCGGGTCTCGTTACTGTTGCATCAGGTGTCCCTAAGAGTAGTGTACTCGGGCCTCTATTGTTTCTAATATATATCAATGACTTGCCATCATCAATTAAATCGACAATTAGACTATTTGCTGATGATGTGTTATTTACCGGAAAATTAATACACCTAATGATCACAATATTCTCCAAGACGATTTACATACGATATCATCATGGTGTTCCCTATGGCAGATGAACATTAACACTCGTAAATGCAAACAAATGTCCGTAACTAAATCCTCCACTAAAACACTAACCTAGTACTCATTACTTTCACAACCACTAGAACACTCATCGTCATACAAGTATTTGGGCATGTATTTTACAGACTCATTATCATGGAACGAGCAAATAACAAATAGCGCACTAAAAACACTTGGTTTCATTAGACGGACATCATATCTAGCTCCCATTGAAACAAAACTACTCGTGTACAAAACATTTATCCTCCCAAAATTAGAATATGCAAGCATAATTTGGAATCCACACCTAAATTACCTAATCTCGAGGCTCGAATCTTCAGAACAAAGCAGCCAGATTTATATGCGGTGATTATTCATCTGAAACTAGTGTCTCCGCTTTAAAAGCTAACAAAATCTTCCTCATCTAGAAAGAAGACGAAAAATAGCCCGATTGTGTTTTTTTCAAGATGTATATTACTCAGATTCCGATTTTCAATCTACTTACTGCCGGGCTGCCAATTTTATAGCATCCACACTAGATAATTCCTGCAAGATTGAACCATTTCAGTGCCATACTAACACTTTCCTCTTTTCTTCCTTAGTACTTTGCATCACTGACTGGAACAAACTACCCGACCATATTGTAACTGAGCGATATCCCATTTCATTTAAAAACAAGTGCATCAATTTGTGTAACTGTGAACCTTGATTTGTAAAACTGCATCATAACAATAACATGCTAATAAGCGTGTTTTTTTTGTTGTGATTTTTACTTGTTGGTGTCTATTTTTTTATGTTCAATTACTTCTATGCTCTTATTTTTTAATCCCCCTCATGTAATGCCTCTTTGAATGCCTTTGAGGTGAATAAAATGAAATGAAATTAATGCCTCTGCATCATTTATTCAATTGTTACTGTAGTTCATTTTATCTGGTCCCACTACTTCGATTATTGCCATTTCATAGGGATTCTTTTTTATACAACTCCCATGTCCTTAGAAATAATTACACCACCCAGTTTATCGCTTAACAAATAACACATATGTCTGAAGATATAACTTTCTTGTATATCACTACAATTTTGTAGGTTATAATAATTTTTCCTGCGTCCTAAAATTTGTTCTTTAAATCACTCGGCGTTCACAGCTCTCATGTTAGCTCATAAAAAATAAATAGTGCGAAAACCCGCGTTTCTACGACGTAAAAGCTACGCGCGAAGCCTTCAGCTCAGCTCTATAGCGCGGCGCACGTCAGCCTGCTGCCGTGACGTCACTGGAGGCGTGTGCTGGCCTTCTCTTAGGTGGTGTTGACCGGACAGGAGGAAGTAGCTTGACATTCGGGACCGTGGATGTCGGTTGGGACACTGGGGGCTCGCCTTTTTAAACGAGTGTCTGACAAATAAACCTTCAGCTGTGTTTGAGACGTTGTGTTGCGTTCGTCCCCTTCTGTGTTCCTGAGTCTCGGGTTTTTATTACCATGTGCTAATGTTTCCCCTCTTTTGGGGTGGCGATACTAGTTCGGGTTCCTTTACTTTCGCAGGGCGTCCTCCTGCTGTTTCTGCAGAAGCTCTCCATTTCGATGTCTCTCTCTCGGATCTATCTAATATTTTACACAGCGCTGTATTCTACTCTCTTAGTTTTCTCAGCTGTGACAGTATTTCTGTCATTTTGTCGCCCTGTTCATTATCCGCGTTCGTGTCCCTATATTTCCTCTCAGGAGACTTAGGGGGACCACCCCGGCCAAGCTTACCTGTCGTTCTCGGCTCTTTTTTCTGGAGTTCGATCGCTGCCGTCTAGTCCGTGAAGCCGACCTGGACAGCTGTCCCCTGTTCTGGCTCCTTGACCGTGTCCGGGAAGCTCGTCTCGGTAGTTCCGGAAAGTCTTCTTTCGCCAGCTTGGGTCGAGTTTCTCCTTTCTTCTTTCCCACCTTCTTTGTTGCACAATGTACGGCGTCTCGAATCTATGCTTGCATTGCCTGCCCCCGTGGAGTGTGCCTTGCCGCATATGCCGCACGCAGGCGTGCATGCGTGTTCGTCAGGTGGCGTCAGGATGCCGTAGTCCTTACATCTTCTCTCTTCTGGTTGCGGGCATACGTCGGTATGATGCCCGACTTTTCCGCATAGCCCGCAGACTTCTACCTTCGTCTTGTGTAGGTGGCACTGGAGTTCCATGTGCCCGTATTTCACCCAGTACGGGACATTGTTTCCGCTGAACAGGATGACTATGAATTCTGTACGACGCATGCGGTCTCGCCTTTAGGATGGTGGGGTTCGGGTTCCTACTAGGTTGTCATGGATGTCCTGATCTGTGTCTCTCTCCGGGATGCCGTGTATGACTCCCTTGGCAGTGTTCTCCGGTGGGGTAACGTACGCCGCTACCTCGAAGACTTCTCTATCTAGTTGTATCTCCTTGATCTTCTCGTATTTTGCGGTGTTTTCTAACACCGGGGTGCTCACCATCAAGGTGTTCTGGGTTGTGTTGACGCGGAAAACGTCCCTCCTGCCTCTCTTGTCGTGAGCTCGGCCACTCGGATAACACTACGTTGTATCTCGATTCTGTCCTCCCTGAGATGTCAAGTCCACCTCTGAGGCGAAAAACGACTTTGACGTCGTCTTGTGGGAGCCTCGGGAGCTTCGCTTGTTTGCTTCTGCCGCGCTTCTGGCCTTCCTTTCCCATCCTTGCCGCCAAAGTTTCGTTTTGGCGGGAGGCCGGCGGTCAGGCCTGACGCCTCCTTCCTTTTCCTTTTTTTGAAGTGGACCTCAGTCCAATTGGCAGGCTGACCATGATATTCCTCCGGTGAGGTTGTCTCGCCTTCCATCTCGACGACGTCCCTTCCCGGCAGTCCAGCGAGGTCTCGTGTCCTCTTCGCCAGGGTGGTAGGTATCTGTGGTGTCCTCGGTCGTGTCTTCGGTGGATCCGGCAGGTCGGGAATGTGCGACCGAACGCTGCGGCGGCCCATACCACACTGTCTTTATTGTTGAGTGAAGATGACGAAGACGAAGAGAGGACATTTAGCATAAAAGAGGAGGAAGTACTAATAAAATAATCAGTCAGGATACAACATTTTCCCCCTCCCATTTTGAGAAATTCAGTGTAATATGAAACAAGATAAAAGAAGAAAAATGAAAGTATAGTAGAAGAGAAAGACGAAAGACGATAACTAACCAAATAAAAATAATGAAGCAAAAAAATTACTAATACAGAAATAACTAGGGTTCATATCAAAGTCACAGAGTCAACACAGTTGTTCATAAAAAGAGTTCAATATCGAAAGCACACTGTCCTGTTATGGGCTTGGAGAAGACGACGATGACGAGATAGAATAAAAACATGGCGTTAAGATAGGAGGCTACCGGGAGTACTCTGTTTCATTAACGACCACCAACACATGGTGCCAGAAGTACAAGGACCCAGGAGTGACCAGGAACGGTGAGCGATGGCTTCGCCGTCGATTGCAGCCACCAGCTCATTCCAGTGCCAACCGCCTGCGGAATTGGATTTCTCAAACCCCGATGACTGGCCCCATTGAAAGCGCCGGTTCGAACGCTTTCGGATCATCAGTGCCCTTGCCACAAAACCTGAGCCAGAGCAGGTGAACGCTCTAATATACTTCATGTGCGACAAAGCAGACGACATTCCCCTCTCACTGAACTTATCGGAAGCCAAAGTGGCGGAGTATGCGGAAGTGCTTTCGGCCTTTGAGAGACACTTCGTCGTCCGTAGAAAAGTGATCTTTGAGAGAGCAAAATTCCACAAAAGAAGTCAGCGAGAAGACGAAGGCGTGGAAGAATTTATAACAGATCTTCACAGCCTAGCCAAGACTTGCAACTTCGGAGTTCTGCACGAGGAGATGATTCGAGACCGAATTGTCGTTGGAGTCCTCAACCATCAGCTGTCGGAGAAAATGCAACTGGATGCAGGACTGACACTCGAAGGCTACCAACCTGGCTCGACAGTCCGAAGCTGTCTAGAAACAGCAAGTTACTCTCCACAATTCCCCGAGTGAAAACAGTGAGTCAGTCTTCAAAAAGGAGGCAAGTCAACGGAAGGGGAAGACACGAAATGAAGAAGCGACTCTATCTCGGTCTGGTTTACCAACTCATGACAAAACCTGCCCGAAGTACGGCTACAGAGTTGCTTTTCGTTACAGGTTGCTCTTGTTACAGGTTGCTCTTGTTACAGGTTGCTCTTGTTACAGGTTGCTCTTGTTACAGGTTGCTTTTCGTGCGGGCCCTATTGGAAAAACCAGCATGAAAATCAAACTGGCCACGCTGGTAACTAAGCTGGTCAATGTGGTCAATGTGCGTAGTCAAACTGGTTTGACTGGCAATCAAGCTGGGTTAAGCTGGGCAAGCTAGAATTTAAGCTGGTCAGTCTGGTTTAAGTCAAAACCAACATGGTCTAACTAGAATCTGGTTTTAGATTCAATCTGGCGTAGCTGGGTGCCAGTCTGGTCCTAACTGGTCAAACTGGTTTTCCATGGAGCCAATGTGGTCAAGCTGGAGACAAGCTGGTCATGCTGGGAGACAAGCTGGTGAATCTGGTCGGACTAATAATCGTGGTGATCAAGCTGGTCTTGCTGGGAGTGCGCACGCCAAGGTCGGCTAGAGATGGCCGAAGTGACATTGCTGGGAGCGCGCGCGCCAGGTCGGCTTAGGCTGGAACAGGCCACGTCCTGTTCTTTGTCCTCTTTTTTTCTTTGGTAGACGACCGGGCGCGTTAGGCGCGCTGCAAGCTACCTTTATGTGCGAGAAAAGAGAGAGAGAGTGGTAGAAGCGGAGAATTGGAGACGCGTTTGGCTATCTTCAGCAGATTTTCGAAGGGACGGCTGTGTGCGCGTTGTTTGGAGACTACTTGAACGATGGTGCAAGCGAAGCGGGATTGAGGAGACAGCGAGTGGCAGTCCGTTCAGTGCGGGAAGATGTCGGACGCCCCGCTGAGGTGTCGCTTCGTGTCTTCGAACGTGTGTGTGCTCGTGAATGACGGTGGTGCCAAGGAGTATCGCCAATGCCATCGAAGCCACACGGAATTCCTCGCCTCTGCCGACCACGCAAGTTGCCGCTTCGCCCCCATCACTGGCGGGACCCAGGTTCGCTTCTCTCATCCGTGTAGTATTTTCTTTTGCTATTGCCAGTTTTTGGCGTGTGTCTCAGTATTTTTCGCGTCGAAAGATAAGCAATCTGGTTTTATTAACATTGTTGGCTTTGCACCGAGAACCACTGTCTGTCACGTCGGTTGATGTACTGTGTCATCGCCGAGGATATGTAGCATCTGAGCTCGCGTGAGGCGACCGCAAGTACGAAAATAATAAATTGGATGCCGAGTTGGCTTTTCTGAAGAGCTTGGCTTGTTTATATTGTGTATTAATTTAAATAGGTTAAACTGGTTGGGAAGTCCAGCCGCATGACCAGTTTAACCATCTAGACCAGCATGCCAAACTGGGCATGTTGGGGCAATCACCCAGCTTGAAGCTGGGACCAGATCAACCATCTTGACCACCATGCCAAACTGGGCATGCTGGGGCAATAACCCAGATTGAAGCTGTGACCAGATCAACCAGCATGACCAGTATGACCAGATCAACCAGCATGACCACCATGCCAAGCTGGGCATGCTGGAGCAATAACTTCCAGCTTGAAGCTGGGACCGGCTTAAGCTGGTTTTCATCAGGAGGCACAAGTGCCCCGCACGAAAAGCAACCTGTAACAAATGCAGGAAACTTGGGCACTACTCACGGGTTTGCAGGAGTTCTGGTGCCCTCAGGGAAGTAACAACGTCGGAGGCGGCATTTCTTGGCTCCGTGGCGTCGTTAGATGGACAGCGATGGAAAGTCACGGTCGACATCTGAGACATTCCCGTAACGTTCAAAGTCGACACCGGTGCTGATGTCACCGTCATTCCTGACAGGATGTACCAAGACTTTTTCAAGGATGTTTCCCTAGGGAGCCCCAAGAAAGTCCTGAAATGTCCAAATAAGAAGGTATTGGCTGTTCTTGGTATATTGAATGAGACTCTTCACTACAAAGAGAAGACCTTCAAGACCGACATTTACGTCGTAGAAGAGCTAGAACAGCCGCTTCTATCGAGGGATGCAAGTGAACAACTGGGCATCGTTCAGCGTCTTGATCAAGTTGGCGCCTCAGGGGACAACACTGTGGACCCAAAAAGAGAATACCCGAAGTTATTTTCTGGGTTGGGCCACGTCAAGATTCCATACAGGATCAAACTGAGACCTGACGCTAAACCAGTGGCGCTGATGACACCTCGAAGAGTGGCCATTCCACTTCTCGATAAGACCAAAACGAAACTCGAGGAAATGGTCAAGATGGGAATAATTGAGCCCGTAGAAGAGCCAACTGAATGGTGCTCTGGAATGGTGATAGTGAGAAAACCCAACGGAGACGTTCGAATATGCGTAGACCTGACTGAACTGAACAAATACGTCGAAAGGGAAGTTCACCCACTTCATGTAGGAGAACACGTTTTTGGACAGCTTGCTGGAGCACGCTATTTTCGAAAATTGATGCCAATTCTGGATTTTGGCAGTTTGAGCTTGCCAAGGAGTCTCAAGCTTTAACAACGTTCATCACACCCTTCGGAAGATTCAAGTTTATGAGACTGCCTTTTGGCATATCATCTGCTCCAGAATTTTTCCAAAAGAAGATGTCGCAAATCCTCAGTGGTCTCGAAGGTGTGGTATACAACATGGACGATGTGCTCATCTATGCCGACTCTCAACAAAAGCATGATGACAGACTGCGGCGTGTCCTAGAACGTCTTCAGGCTCAAGGAATGACCCTCAATCCGGACAAGTGTGCGTTCAGCGTCCAAAGAGTAACGTTCCTGGGCCACGTCATCGACTGTGAAGGAATACGTCCAGACAGTGCCAAAGTTAAGGCCATTGTGGACTTGAAGCCTCCTTCATCTGTTCGTGAGCTGAGAAGTTTTCTAGGCATGGTGAATTATTTGACAAAGTTCATACCGAACATGTCAGACATCGCCTACCCACTTAATTCGTTATTGAGCTCCAAGAGCCACTGGGTTTGGGATTCGGAACAGCAGAGAAGCTTCGATGAACTCAAGCGCGCGCTGACCACGAGTCCCGTACTGAAGCTGTTTGACCCAGGAAAACACACAGTGATCTCTGCCGATGCTTCATCATACGGCTTGGGAGCTGTGCTTCGTCAGCTTCAGACAGATGGATCCTACCAACCAGTTGCATACGCGTCAAGAACACTCACAGAGACGGAAAGAAGGTATGCACAGGTTGAGAAGGAGGGCCTGGCGGTAGTTTGGGCGTGCGAAAGGTTTCAAGATTTTGTGACGGGTCTTCACATTGAGATTGAAACTGACCACAAGCCGCTTGTGCCGATCTTCACATCGAAAAACCTAGCGGACATCACAGTTCGACTTCAAAGAATGAAGATGAGAATGATGAGATTCTCATATGTGATGAAACACATTCCAGGAAAAGCGCTGATTGCCGCAGACACATTGTCCCGCCAGCCTCTAAAGAAAACAGGAGACCCCGACCTGGAACAAGAAGTGGCCGCATACGTCAAGGGAGTGACCGCAGACCTTCCTGCGACGGAGAAGAGACTTCAAGAAATCAAAGAAAAACAGACCAAGGACACTACATGCAAACAGCTCGCAGGGTACAGTGAAAAAGGGTGGCCCAGTCGGAAAGAAGTTTCTGTCAACTGTAAAGAGTACTGGCAACATCGGTCAGAAATCGCACTTCAAGATGGACTACTCATGAGAGGATGCAGACTCATTATCCCGTTAGCCATGCGCCCTGACATCCTCCAGAAAATCCACCAGGGACATGAAGGGATCACCAAATGCAGAGCTCGAGCGAAAGACTCTGTATGGTGGCCCGGCATCTCAACGGCGATTGAGAACATGGTACGCAGTTGCTCAGCATGCATCAAGGAATCGTCCAACCGACACGAGCCTTTGATGCCATCGATGTTTCCAGAGCGACCCTGGCAGAAGGTCGCGATGGATCTATTTTATCTGTCAGGAAAGAACTACCTGCTAGTGACAGACTATTACTCGAGGTATCCAGAGATGGCACTTTTGAACTCTATGACTTCGAGCTGTGTAATAACACACTTAAAGTCAATTTTCGCACGACATGGAACACCTGAAGTGGTGTTCAGCGACAACGGACCACAATTTCAACGTGTGGCTGGAAGTGAGTTCCATCGGTTCGCCCGAGAGTGGGGCTTCGAACACAGGACTTCTAGTCCAAGATATCCCCAGAGCAATGGATTTGTTGAAGGCGCTGTCGGAATTATTAAGAAAAGCCTCAAAAAGACATCCGACAGCTACATCGCATTACAGTCCTACCGTGCAACACCATTGGGCAATGGATATAGTCCCGCTGAGTTGCTCATGGGTCGCAAGCTGAGAACATCCTTACCATCTGCTCCTTCCACTTTGGAACCGAAGCTTGTGAACACCCAAGAACTCAAAAGGTGGGAAGAAGAAGAAGAACTCAGCAAAAGTCTAACTACGACAGACGACGTGGTGCACGACAACGGGAACCACTGAGAAGAGGTGATATCGTCTGGATCACCGATCAGCAAAAACAAGGCGTAGTGCAATCTGCAGCGGAGTCTCCGAGATCATACTTCGTGGACACCGACACAGAAACCCTTCGCCGAAATAGATTCCACCTAAAACCAATGCCTGGGGCCGATCTCACCCAAGAGAGTTCTGTGCCGGACATTGGCCAGGATACTTACACAACAAGAAGTGGGCGAGTTGTGAAACCTGTAAATAGACTTCAGTTTTAAAAGGGGAAGATGTGCTGTTATGGGCTTGGGTAGAAGACGACGATGACGAGATAGAATAAAAAGATGGCGTTAAGATAGGAGGCTACCGGGAGTACTCTGTTTCATTAACGACCACCA
>JAZHYW010039113.1:0-17651 GCA_037355805.1 Ixodes ricinus | reverse complement strand
AATATTTACGAGGCGTGTGATGAGGAGGCAGATGACTCGCTTCCGAAAATGCTCTTTTGTGAGGCGCAGTTTTGTGGGGGATCCGCTCCAGCCTGGACCGACAGATGGCACACCGAAAACTGTAAAGAAAAGACAATAGGACGATCACGTTGATCAGCTTTTCTACCCTCCGAACGCGTTGGATCGATAAACGCAATGATCTCCTCCAAAGACCGAGGGTTTCTTTGCCGAAAACACTCGATGAAGTGAGAATGTACAATATCAAAGGCTCGCTGTCCTTCCTCTGCCATCTTTAAAACGACGGGATAGTTATCGGGCTGCGTTTGGGGTAGTGCGACAGCGAGTCAGTTTTGCCCGGCTTCTTGTCCCTGCACATTGAGAGATGGTCAGATAGGGTTTTTTTGCCTCTGAAACCCGGTTAGACACCTCTTACAACGAAAGCGTAGGCTTTTGGTATTTGAAAAAAGCCTCGCAAAGTTTGTAATGCCCACAAAATGGTTCTCAACAAGGAGAAGATCGACATGCTGGTCCAACTAGCGTCATCAACTACCTTCAGGGGGTAGACAAAGTTTTTCTCGCTGTCGTAACCAAACACGTTCACTGAGACACAATTTTTACGCTCAAAGGCCCCACGTCTTGGGTAAGGTTACAGGGAACGTTTTCGGAAACAGACACTTGCACATATGTTCACGATACGAGGATGCTCTTCCTCTGTAAGCCCCGTTTGCAGGATGCAAAACGGCGAGCACCGCAAACACAAAGCACATGTCCCGTTCAGATTGGTGAAGACGCTCACTGACGAGGCCTTGCTTTGAGACAAGTTGCTTCGGCAGAGAAAAATGTCCGCAACCAACGGTCGGAGGAAGGAATCGTCCCAAACTAAGAGTACAAACTTTGATCCCGACAAGAAAGAATCCCGAGCCTTGTTCCTGATTATGCTCCAACCGAGCAGCTATTTCAGTGCAAACTCGCTGAATCGAACTACCGTGATATTACCGTCCACAAATGCGGTTTAAACCTGACTATGAAAAAAGTGCACAGTCACATCAATGTCGTCGTCAGGAAGGAGACGTCCGAGTTCAACGGTGAGTGTCACAAAAAAAACGCAGCGGCAGACCAAAATATCTGAGCACGTTTGACATATGCTCTGCATGATGTCTAAAAAAGGTGTGCCACGTCGTACGCCTCTGTGTCTCTTTCGTGTAACTCGTGAATGAGCCACATAATTACGAAGAGCACACTTGCGCAACGGAATGCAGGCAGGGTACATTGTGAACCAAGGCTAAGAGAACTTGAAGCGAGTCTGCACTGGAATAATGCTGTCGGGCGTCGGGAGAGCACAGGTGACAGGTAACCATGATGGGGATGAGATGGCTAGACGATATTCGTAGATATCCGACGATTAGGTGACGCTGTTGTGACCGTTCTGTTTTGAGGTGTTCTGTGGTATTTCTGTGGTGGACGACTGTTCTGCTGCAGGCTGCTCTCCTGATTCACAGTTCACGGTAGTTTTATCCGCCAGAAGTTGGGTCGCCGCGACGATAAGGACACTCGCTTCAACTTTCTTCCAGGACATCTACACTCTAAAAGGGTTTGTGCGTCTACTTTCACGCACACAACACTTGGAGAGCCAATCACCGCAACTTACGGAGGCAGCTCAACGAATGACAACGCCGAAACATATGTTTAGACCAGGAAACGCAGTCTGAGTCGTGACATTAAGCTTGGCGCGAAGCACATTCCCTCGCGGCGGGAGACTCGCGCGGCTTTTGCTTCACGATAAATGCTCACACGCGTCGCAAAAGTGCGGTTTATAGCGACGCCCGAACGTATACCCAAATCAAAATGTTTACCCAACGAAGGATAACCGATAAAAAAGAAAAAAAGCGCGCGCGAAATCACGTGATAGGAAGACGAGCAACGTTTTGACGTTCCGAGCCCACATGCGACAGTTGAATAAACAAAAGCGATCGAGCGGAGCGTCGAAACAATGTATTTCATTTGCATATGAAAAATAACATTCCGAGCTCTCGAGATATATTGCGAAACCTGTCTAGACTTGTCTGCATGACGGAATTGTAGCATCACGTGACCATCATGTGACCGCAGCGCAGCGCCCTCTGTTGGATGCAGCATGAACCCTGTGTGACATCACGTTGAGTGCCATCTGTCGGACGCAGCTCGAACCCTGTGCGACATCAGCTGAGCGCCATCTGTCGTACGCA
Organism: Ixodes ricinus; assembly: GCA_037355805.1. NCBI lineage: Eukaryota > Metazoa > Arthropoda > Arachnida > Ixodida > Ixodidae > Ixodes > Ixodes ricinus. The sequence continues at coordinate 15,426 of JAZHYW010039113.1, read as the reverse complement.
GCTCGAACCCTGTGCGACATCACGTGGTTGTTATCATGAATTGCACACACCCGAACAACTAACACAAGTTAAGCGGTCTGGGGAGCAATGTGCTTGTAGCTCAGGGGACAGAGCGTCGGGCTGCTGTACCCAAGGTCGACAGGTCGAGTCCCAGTCGCCCGCGCAGCCTTTTTAATCGAATAAAATGCATTTACCGCGCAGCGATTCAAATCACGTGACCATCATGTGACCGGAGCGCAGCGCCCTCCCTCGGATGCAACACAAACCCTGTGCGACACTCACGTGAGCGCCATCTGTCGTACGCAGCTCGAACCCTGTGCGACATCACGTGGTTGTTATCATGAATTGCACACACACACGAACAACTAACACAAGTTAAGCGGTCTGGGAAGCAATGTGCTCGTAGCTCAGGGGATAGAGCGTCGGGCTGCTGTACCCAAGGTGGAGAGGTCGAGTCCCCGTCGCCCGCAGAGCCTTTTTTAATCGAATAAAATGGGCATTTACCGCCCAGCGATTCAAATAATGTCACGTGACGGTCACGTGACACGTGGCGCTGTGCTGCGTCATGTGACCGCAGCGCAGCGCCCTCCCTCGGATGCAGCACAAACCCTGTGCGACATCACGTGAGCGCCATCTGTCGGACGCAGCTCGAACCCATCACACGTAAGACGCTCTGACGCACTGTGTGACATCACGGGGTTGTTATCAGGTGATGACCACAACACCTGGCTTGTGGTCTGAGGTTTGAGGTCTGAGGTTTGCGGTTTGAGGTTTGCGGTTTGAGGTAAGTGGCACGCTTCTGGCACGCGCCTGACACGTGACCTCACACCTATGCCGAGCACGTGACGCGAGGGCGGGACCTCGCTGAGCTCCGATTGGTCACTGTGACTAATGCCCTGTGGGCGGGGCCATCGATGCCCACGGCCTGTCATTGGTCACTGGGATGGGAGAGAGGGAAAGGGCCCCGCCCTACTGCGCTGTGATTGGTCGGATCGGGTTAGGCTCCGCCCTCCTGCGCTGTGATTGGTCGGATCGGGTTAGGCCCCGCCCTCCTGGGCGTTTGTTTACAAGTTGGCCGGGGTGGTACACCTTTCCTACTACTGTTGAGCTTGTTGGTACATGCACATAAATAAATCAGCTTGAAATTTCGAACTATACTGTATTTTCTTGTCCTTTCTTCGTGTTTAAGTAAAATTCCAAAATTCAAGCTGATCTATTAACACGGTACAAAATGTTGTCGCGGAGTGTGGTAGGTCGCATAAAATACCCGTGATTAGTACAACTTTGTGTCGCAGTATTTAAAGTGAAATCGTGATTGTGTCCTTGAACTAAGGAATTAATTACATCACCTAGAATTACGAAATGACCACCTCGTGGCCATGTATATCATGAAATATGGTTCACGAAATACGCTTCACAATATATATGTATATGATGACGACACAACTGAGCTAAAAGTAATGAAACTTTCAAAATGTCACAAAAGTTTAGGATAATTCCTTTCAGTGTAGTTTTTATAGAAACACCTAGCGGAAATCAAAAGGCTTGTTGTTCTAACCAAACATTGTTTGCACTCAGCACCGCATGCATGCGACTAATCATGCATCAAGGAGTAATCGCAATTGTTCACTCTAATCTATACGCACCTTCGCATTCGGATCGAATCTAGCCCAAAATAGCGCTTGCCCAAGTGAACATCTTCTTATACAGGATAGGCTGGCATAGCCTGGCTGTGGAGGTTTGCTCTTGACAAGGTGCCAGTGAATTTAATTTGCAATTGAGCATCACACTTGCTAATTGATGATTTTAACGCGATAGCGTTAAGGCGCTCATGTCGCAGAAAAGCCGATGTCGGTGGCATGACTGGAAAATCCTGATTGGTCGATAGGGTCATGACGTCAGAGCTACATGCACTCGCGCCAAAATTTCAAACAACCCACAATGCTCACATGAAACGTGACATCACGCGTCGAATGAGAGTGATTAAAACATGACATGTAATGAGAATTTAAGGTCGCCGTATGTCTTAAATGATTTCACTTTTTACCGTAATTCCTTTGCCTTAAAACAAAACAAAAAATATGAAATTTTAGGCGGGATTCGAACCCACTACCTTTCGGATGCGAGTCAGGCACTTTTGACTTGGCCACGCGAGGCACGCTTGCGCGGCAAATGAGACTGGGATGCAAACGAGGCCCGTTAACGCTATCGCGTTCCACTTTTAAAGGCGAAGCTTAAGCGTCCTCCAAGATTCTTTTTTGTTAAGTAAAACGAAGTAGTATTTCACGTTCTACTCGACATGGCAGCTACTTATTTGGACACTTCCTGAAGGTTTGCGTGCGTAATCGTCATAGTTCCGCCGCGCGCCCTTGTTTACTTTGTTTTTGTCCAGCCCACAGACGCATAAAAGTAATTTTCACCACGTAAAATATGCAATAACAGACTTCTACATGTTTGAGAAGTTATATGTGTGAGGAACACATAGTTCTTTAAATTAGCTTCAAAATCAGAAATCTGTGTGAGGCGCCGTCCCGTATCACTTACAACGTGCCTGTCGAGAATAAAAACGCCGGAAAAAATTGGCAGAACACCTTTCAGATACTTTGGGGGGCATTAGCTTTAGGGGGGTCGGCCCTTTATTTATGTCGTCAAATATTCAGTTAGAAATGAAATATATTTTTATAATGATCAATCAATTTTACTTTATAAAGTTAACATAACCGCTTGAGACCGACGCGGAAGGACGATACTCGAAACTACGCGAGCTGTGGAGTCTGCGTAAAAGTGTTTTTTCTGTTTGCTGATTGGCAGTGTGAAATATCGGCTTGCAGGGTATCCCAAAAAGGACTCTGTGCTCACATGATAGATTGGAAGTCAAATGCACGAAATGTTCAAAAAAGAGAGATAATTAATGTTATTTTTCTAAATAATCCCTTACAGAACGACTTACTGCCAAAAGAGATGCGTAAAGATGCACGCAATGAAATTTATGATTTTACATAAATAGCGCAAAGGACAGACGAATATTCCTAAAATCTTAGCATAAATCAAATTGCATGAGCTCGAAACTTCGCTAGATACTGCCTCGGGAGCCTAATGTTATATTCGGTTTTACCTGCACTTGTTTTTGGGCCCTTACTTTACAACACTATGCTTGAATAGTCATGCGCTCTAACATTTCTCTAGGCTGCCATATACCATCGAGAGACTGTTATAAATACTGCACAACTTTTACAATTAGGACATCTATTGCTACTGTTGCGAACATCACATTTCACCAGAAAGCTGAACTGTATAACATTGTATGCACGTGACGTCATCACACTATAGGCTGGGGGTCATGGTGATTTCTTCTTGCTGAGAAAAGAGATTTCGATGGTGCAAAATGCATGCTGCAGGAGGTTGAAGCTCAGTGAAAGCCAAGTATCTGAAAGGCACGTATTATTATTCTTAGTGCATTGTCGTCAGGAACGGCGCGAACGTCTGGCACGACAAAAACATGGTTTCTTAGCAAGAGCGTTTTTGCAAACAAAGTAGTTTCTAGGGTAACGCTTTTTGGTCTGCGCCAAAGATGTGGGCGAGAGGAACCTTTACAATACAGTATGTTTTTCAAACTACCCCCCTACCCCCACACAGACACACGCACACACACACGCTTCTTTTACAGCGGAGCTGTTAAGGGCTAGTTTCCCCAGTGTGATACTAAATGAGTGACACTAAACTTTGGACAGCTACCGCCATCTATAAGTGACGACGGCAACCAGACAAACGGCTGGCCGGTTCTCTGGTTGCCGCCGTCGCTCATAGATGGCGGTCCAGCCATTCCACTCTGGCTTGCCGACTTGCGGCCGGCAATTAGTTCATTCCCACCATAGTACAGCTTCGCTGGTCTTCCTTCTTCACCACAGTGGGAAGGCTTAAAGGGGGACGGAAACAAAAATTGAAACATTCAAATTTCGTTCGGAAATGAGTCAAACATGACGGATAATAACCGTAAATGATAATCGCACGTTTGTATTTTGAACGGCTGGCTATATTTTTCGTTCCAAACGGTGCACTCGAGCAAGCGCTCGAAGAGAAGCGAACAGAGAGCGCGATGCGTCATGGGATATCCGGCGCAAACAAAAACAGAAAGAAAAGTATTCCCCGCATTCGTGACGTAGCAAGGCTGGCGGGATTATGAGCTCTGCCCTTGGTGGCGTTGTCAGCGTTGTGGTGGTGTCAATAGCGTCAGCGCGTTACAACCGAGCTGTTCGAAGTGCCCGTGGGGTGACGAGCGTGTGGCTGGCCCAAGGAGCACGTAGCTTCCACAGCACTGTCAGCTTAGGGCTGAACGGGGTGGGAAAGCAACTTTGTCCGAGTTTTGAGCGACTGGCTAATCTTCTAGGGGAGAATGGCTGCATCCGGCTGCACAAACGAGGGTCCGAGAAAGAGGGGAGTCCACCCTTTCCGTCTTCTTGGACTGTTTGGTTCAATGCGCGATTTGTGAGTTGAGGAGGAAAGCTAAGAAGGAAAATGTTGAAATGCCAAAGAGCGGCGCTGCTCCGAAGGAATCTGCTACGTCACGACTACGTAGCAAGATTCCACAACGGTTGCTAGATCACCTCCCAAATAGGCTCCGCATGCATCCACCAGGTGCACATTCGAAGATCGTTTATTTAGCTTTAAAATTAGTTTTCTTGTGCCTTTCAACGGAAGACTGGTGTTTTTTGAGGTTAGGGTGCAACATGCGACACATTCAAGCTAGAAAATGGGCCCTGGAATTTCGCTGTTGAAGATGAAAGGGGTCCTAAAACGATATCGGGTTGGAATGTTTATGACTTTTCCGAGGGTACTGGTCCTAGTCTGGCCCAAGTATGCTCGCACAGACCGCTACAGATTCGGAAGATTCTTTTTCGCGGTGAAATTGCGACGATAAAAATGAGACTATTTCTTATAGTCTTGCCTTCGCAAAGAGTGATGTCGTAATTGTGGGATCAAGACCCTCGCCTAACGACAGTCGAGCGCGGCTCATGGATTGGACAGGAGAACTGCGTGAGCACTGGACATTGGCTCGTAGCTGGTCAATGCCTCGGCAAACAATTGGGTAGTGAGTCGTATCCAACCACTGCGGTGATGAGAATAGTTGAATTCTTTTAACGTTAATTGGCGGCATTAGATAGGCACCAGGCCACGTGGCCACTTCTGGCTCCGAGTTGAGGGGATGAAAGATGCTCATATTTTTCAAATTTTTAGGCGACTGCCATTGCCTAGAGAAAAGAGCAATGCCAAGTTCAATAAGTTATTAACGTTAGGGAGCGATCGTGAGTATGTATTTAGTGATATATTGAAATATTTTTGCATAGCTCCTTTAAGCAAAATACAGAGGGGGAATTCGAAACTTGGCAATAACTTGAGAACGACGGCTCGTTAGTGGGACGTTACAGCTTTACGACTGTCAACGATGCGGCATTTCGTCCCTCTGAGGCCACTAAAATCTTTTTTGTTTAAATATTCCTTCCGTACACACGTTGTAGCTTAATGCAACGTCATATTAATAGAGTCGCATTTATTCATTTTAATAACTACTATTCTCGGAGACATCTTTCGGATGCAGTCCAGCAACAACGATGAAAAATGTTTAGCTGCCTCAATAATGTAAAATTGGTCTTGCAACATTTTTTGTACTTTCCAATAAATACTGTTAACAAGTAATCCCTGTCGTTGATAGCTTGCGAAGACATCCATTAAGTTTCCCCCTCTACCGTAATAGCAGATGCTACAGAAAAAATAAAGAGAAAAGAGACAGCTGTCAATCCGCTCCTCAACTCGCCATTTGAGCGAGCGGCCACGTGATCTGACGCTAATTATATACCGTCAGTGTTCATCATAGTCATGCCCTAGGCGGCAAGGGTTTGGAAAGGAAGCGCGGGCTGAGCTTCAGATATTGTTAGAACTGGGCTATTATCGTATTTAATTGACATGAGCCGTTATCGAATTTTTTGGCGATATGAATGTCACGCTGATAAACAAAATTAATGCATCTAGTGACTTCTTCAAATTAAATCGAGTTGACGCAGTGAGTCACGTGATGTCACGAGGTCACGTGACATTACTTGACAACATGTATTGACACCATGACGTAACGTGACAACGTGACAATGGTTAATTATAGTGCCAATACAAAGCACAACGAAAACCCACAATTTTATCATACATTGCAATTTTGTATATGACGATTTGGTCAATATATAGAAATTCAGCGAGCCAATTTTATTCCCACTTTGTGATATAAAAAAAAAATTAAAAAATTACCGTGAACCGTTTTGAACTAGTTACCGTTATATTTTTTTCGGTTCGGTTCCGGTTCAGTTTTAAGATGGCGGATAAGATTTCGGTTCGGTTCCAGTTCCGGTTCGGCTAAAAATAACGGTTCTGTTCCGGTTTTCGGTTCCGGTTCAGTTCCGGTTCAACACCCTGGCTGTCACATCTCACTTACAACGTGCCTATCTGCTTACAGCGTGCCCACATATCACTTACAACGTACAAAAGGTTGGCAGAACACCGTTCAAAATAATGTGGGGCGCATTGCTTTATGGGTTGGTCCGGCCCACAACGCTTATTTATGTTTGTCAAATATTCAGTTAGTAATTAAATATACTTTTATAATGATCAATAAATTTTTACTACATAAAGTTCACATCACCACTTGATACCGACGCGGAAGGACGATACTCGCAACTACTCCGGGCTGTAGAGTCTGCGTAAAGGAGTGTTTTTACGTTTGCTGATTGCCAGTGTGAAACATCGAATTGCAGGGTACGCTAAAAAGGGCTGTGTGCTCACATGATAAACTAGAATTCAAATACACGAAATGTTCAAAAAGAGTAAGATAATTAATCTTATTTTTCTAAATAATCCCTTACGGAACGTTTTACTGCAGAAAGAGATGCGTAAAGACGCACGCAATGAAAATCATAATTTGACATAAATAGCGCGAAGGACAGGCAAAGATTCTTAAAATCTTAGTATAAATCACATTTCATCAGCTTGCATGAGCTCGAAACTTTGCCTAATACTGCCTCGCGAGGCTAATGTTATATTCGGTTTTACCAGCACGCGATTTTGGGCCCTCACTTTACAACACTATGCTTGAAAAGTCTTGCGCTCTAACATTTTTCTAGGCTGCCATATATCATCGCTGATACTGCTTTAAGTACTGCACAACTTTACAATTAGGACATCTATTGCTAGTGTTGCGAACATCACATTTCGCCAGAAAGCGGAACCTGACTGACATGGACATGCACGTGACGTCATCACACTATAGGCCGGTGGTCATTGGCTTGATTTCTTCTTGCTGAGATAATCGAATTAAATGGTGCAAAATGCACGCTGCAGGAGGTTCCAGGCCTTCAAACTCAGTGACGGCCAAGTATTTGAAAGGCACGTATTGTTATCCGTACTGCACCGTCGTGAGGAACGACACTGAGCGTCTGGCACTACAAAAACGTGCCTTTTGGTAAGAGCGTTTTTTCCAAACAAAGTAGCCTCCGGGGGTCGCGCTTTTTGGTCTGTGCCAAAGATGCTGGGAAAGAGGAACCTTTACAACACAGTATGTTTTTTTATAAACTAACTTCCCTCCCCCTTCCCTTCCCCACACACACACGCAGACACACACACACACACATGCACCCCAACAGCGGAGCTGTTGAAGGGATAGTCTCCCCAGTATCGTGTTTGTCAGCAAACAAATCATGACACTAAACTCTGTACAGCTACCGCCATCTATAGGTGATGACGGCAGCCAGAAAACTCGGCTTCCCGGTTTGTCTGGTTTGTCACCTGTCGTCGCCTTTTTATAGATGTCGGCAACCTCTCCAGCTTTTCCACTCTGGCTTGCCGACTTGCTGCCGTCCATTACTTCATTCCCATCATAGTACAGCTTCGCTGGTCTTCCTTCTTCACTAGAGTAAAAACGCTGAAAGCATTCCTGAGGAATTGCATCCTCCGTTTGTGTGTGTGCTAATTCGACAATTTTTTTTTGTCACTTGCTAACAGCAACCTTTGATGCTTTTGTTTTGCACCCCGTGAAGTTTTAAAGGGGTCAGAAAAACGATATCGGGTTGGAATGTTCATGACTTTTCCGAGGCGTACTGGTCGTAGTCTGGCCCAAGTATATTCGCACAGGCCGCCACTGATTCAGAAGCTTCTTTGTCGCGGTGAAATTGCGGGGATAAAAATGAGACTATTTCTTTTAGTCTTGCATTCGCTAAGAATATTGTCACGAATGACGAGGTGAAACAAAGAATAACTGGGGAAAACTGAAACGTTTAATGGGGCGAACTTGTGCCCAAAAATGAAAGGAAAAGAGAAAGATAACAGGAGAGCGTCGCGGGCGTCGAAGTCGGCGAAAGCAGCAGAGTCGAACGCTGGGGCGAAACTGACTTTGGCTCACCACGCGAAACCCCTTATGTACACGCGTGGGCTTCTGGAATAATCGGCGTAGAAAGTTCGACGCGTAGAACATTCGGACCTCGAACAAGCAACAGGATTCGAGAATTTTCTAGAACATTAAATTGCAGGAATAAACAAAATACACGTCGCTCCCAGGAATCGAACCCTGGCTTTTCGCGTGGGAGGCAGGCGCGATAACCGTTAGGCCACGCGCGCGCTGCCTACTTGGCCAGCTGCGCGCGCGGCATTACTCCCCCTTTAAAAAGTGCATCGCCCCGATGCAGCAAAAAACAAAACAAAGCAAACAAAAATAACGGTAAACTAAAGAGTCATTTGGAACACATAAGGTCCACAGTCCTATCGAGCGTAGTACGGCTTCATGCGCACGACGTGGACGACTTCTGGTCGTGGAGGGCGGCGTGATGAAGTCCGTGTTCCGTCGGGCATCACCTCGTAGTTCAGATCCCCGAGTCGACGAAGCACTTTGTAGGGTCCAAAGTAGCGCTTCAGGAGTTTCTCGCTGAGACCACGGCGGCGGATCGGTGTCCACACCCACACCCTGTCTCCGGGCTGGAAGTGGACGTCTCGACGACGAAGGTTGTAGCGGCCAGTGTCGACGCGTTGTTGGGCTTTAATCCGGAGTCTGGCGAGCTGACGGACTTCTTCTGCCCGTTGGGCAACCACCTGGGCGTCGTCGCTTCCGTCGACAGCCGGTTCGTGGGGTAACATCGCGTCCAGCATTGTCGTTACTTTGCGACCATGAACCAGTTGGAAGGGTGTCACCCCGGTGGTCTCTTGCACGGCCGTGTTGTAGGCAAATGTGACGTACGGCAATACCTCGTCCCATGTCTTGTGCTCGACGTCGACGTACATGGAGATCATGTCGGCGATGGTCTTGTTGAGTCTCTCCGTCAGCCCGTTGGTCTGCGGGTGGTACGCCGTGGTGCGACGATGGCTGGTGTGGCTGAGACGAAGGACTTCTTGCGTCAGCTGGGCCAGGAATGATGATCCACGGTCTGAGATCAGGACTTCGGGAGCGCCGTGCCGGAGGACGATGGATTCAATGAAAAACTTGGCAACTTCCACAGCTGTCCCCGAAGGAAGGGCTTTCGTTTCTGCGTACCGCGTGAGATAGTCTGTGGCGACGATGATCCAGCGATTTCCCGACGTCGACGGCGGAAAAGGGCCAAGTAGGTCCATTCCGATCTGCTGGAACGGTGCGGTCGGGGGAGCAATCGGCTGCAGAAGACCTGCCGGCTTCGTCGGCGGTTTCTTACGTCGCTGGCACTCGTGGCACGATCGGGTGTAGAGGTGGACGGCTTTGGGGAGCTTTGGCCAGTAATACTTTTCACGAATACGGGCCAGTGTTCGGCTGTAACCGAGGTGTCCCGACGTCGGGTCGTCGTGACATGCTTGAAAGATTTCCTCCCGAAGGTCGGTTGGGATTACCAGCAACCACGGTGTGTTGTTGTCGCCGAAGTTCTCTTTGTAGAGTACACCTTGCCGAATGGCGAAGGTCGGCAGTACTCGTGAGAAGACACGTGGCACGGTACTCCCGCCTCCTTCCAGGTGCTCGATTAATGCGCGCAGCTCAGGATCGTTCCGTTGACGTCGTGCCATGTCGTCGGTGTTCACTGCTCCTAGGAAGCACTCGTCGTCATTGTCGTCGCTGCAGCCGGAAGCGGTTTCGACGGGGGCTCTGGACAGGCAGTCGGCGTCGTTGTGCTTGCGGCCTGACTTGTAGACCACTGTCATGTTGAACTCTTGTAGACGGAGACTCCATCGAGCGAGGCGTCCTGACGGGTCCTTCAGGTTCGCAAGCCAGCAGAGCGAGTGGTGGTCCGTGACTACACGGAACGGGCTCCCGTACAAGTAAGGACGAAACTTCGTGATTGCCCAGACGACCGCAAGGCATTCTTTCTCAGTCGTGGAGTAATTTTTCTCCGCCTTGGACAGTGTCCGACTTGCGTAGGCGATAACTCGCTCAGCGCCCTCTTGCACTTGAACCAGTACCGCGCCGAGTCCAGCGTTACTTGCGTCCGTGTGAATTTCGGTTTCCGCGTCTTGATCGAAATGTCCAAGAATAGGAGGAGTCTGGAGTCTTCGCTTCAGCTCGTCGAATGCCTGCTGCTGCTCCTCGGCCCATTCGAACTTCTCGGCGTCCTTCGTGAGTTTTGTGAGTGGTGCGGAAATCCTTGCGAAATCCCGAACGAAGCGTCGATAGTAGGCACAAAGTCCAAGGAATCTTCGCACGGCCTTCTTGTCTGTCGGCGCTGGAAATGCCGCGACGGCGCGAGTCTTCTCGGGGTCTGGGCGGACGCCTTGGTTACTAACCACGTGGCCTAGGAACTTCAGTTCGTCATAGGCGAACCGGCACTTTGACGGCTTGAGTGTGAGTCCGGCGGTCTGAATGGCTTGGAGAACAGCTCGGAGTCGTCGCAAGTGCTCGTCGAAGTCACTTGAAAACACTACAACGTCGTCAAGGTAGACGAGACAGCTCTGCCACTTCAGCCCTGCCAGTACTGTGTCCATGACACGCTGGAATGTTGCCGGCGCCGTGCATAGGCCGAAAGGCATCACCTTGAACTCGTACAGGCCATCCGGCGTGACGAAAGCTGTCTTCTCTCGGTCCCGTTCGTCGACTTCGATCTGCCAGTAGCCGCTCTTTAGGTCCATCGATGAGAAATATCGAGAGTGGCGCAGCCGGTCTAGAGTGTCGTCGATGCGGGGAAGTGGGTAGACGTCTTTCTTCGTCACCGCGTTCAGCTGCCGGTAGTCAACGCAGAACCTAAGCGTTCCGTCCTTCTTCCTAACCAGCACGACTGGAGAGGCCCACGGACTACTTGAAGGCTGGATTATGTCGTCGTTCAGCATTTCTTCCACTTGCTGTTGAATGACCTCCCGTTCTTTTACGGAGACTCGGTACGGCGATCGGTGCACAGGGAGCACGTCGTCCTCGGTGACGATGCGGTGCTTCGCAATGGCGGTTTGGCGTACCTTCGATGACGTCGCAAAGCAGTCGCGGTATTCGGTGAGAAGGTCAAGCAGCTGCCTTCGTTTCGGGCCCGGAAGCTTAGGGTCAATGTCGAGCTGCGCTGGCGACGTGCTGTCTTGCTGAGGTGGCGAAGTTTGGTCAGTAATCGTGGCGATTTCGGCGGCGTTTCGAAGTTCCTCGACGTGGCCCACAGCGGCACCTTTCGTGAGGTGTTGCGTTTCTTGCCGGAAGTTCGTCACGAGGACCACAGTCCGCCCATCCTGAAGTTCAGCTACTCCTCTTGCGACGCCTATTCCTCTTCCCAGGAGCAATTGAAGGTTGCCTTCCAGGACAACTTCGCCGCAGGTAGCTGTATCGGCCACGACGGGTACGACAACACTTGATCGCGGCGGCAGGTTCACGTGGGCGGCGGCGACTCGGACGGCGGCTGACGCTGTTTGGGGTTTCTCTGAAGGTGGAACAGGCTTCCGCAGCGTCAATCTGTTCTCACCCAGGTCGATGACGGCGCCGTATTCGCACAGAAAGTCCATGCCGAGAATGACATCTCTGGAACAGTCTTGTAGAACGACGAACTTTACCGGACACGTCTCGCCGTGAATCTCGACGCGAGCGGTGCATCTTCCGACGGGCGTGATGAGATGTCCTCCTGCGGTTCGTATTTGGGGTCCATCCCACGGCGTCATGACTTTGCGGAGGCGGCGGGAGAGCCTCCCACTCAAGACTGAGTAGTCTGCTCCGGTGTCCACGAGTGCTGATGCGTCGAGACCGTCGATAACAACGTTCAGGTTGTTGGACACCGATGCAGGGTCGTCGTTGTGATGCGCAGTGTCGGGAGAGTGGGAGCGCTCCGTCGTTCTTGGAGGCTCTTTACGTCGGTCGTCTTCGGCAACTCCACCTCCAGGGGTTGCCGCGCCTAGTTTCCCCGGCGAGGAGCGAGGGGCGACAGGCTTTCACGTCGGGGTCGGTGCATTGGCGAAGCGGGACGTCGCGGCGACGGCGACCGGAACTCTCGGCGGGACGCAGGCTCGGGGGACTGGGGCCGTCGCAGGTACTCGTCGATCTCAGTAGGGCGTTCACCATGACGGGGGCGCGGGTCGTTCGGGTGGAACCCGCGTAGCCCGAGTCGTCTGTATGGGCATCGGCGGTAGGTGTGGTCCGCTTCCCCGCAATGGAAGCACAGTGGGCGTCGGTCGGGCGTTCGCCACACGTCGGTCTTGCGGGGTGCGCGAGGCTCCGAGCAGGCGTACTGGACCTGGTCGTCGCGGCGGCGGTCGTGCTGCGGCGCAGGAGACTGACGTTGGGGCAGCGCGACATGGGTGCGAGGAGGAGGCGGTGGCCGTCGGGCCACTGCGGCGTAACTCAGTGTCGGTGGTTCCGGAGCGGTGCTGACGAGAACCTCAGGCTGCAGCGCTTGCTGGACTTCTTCCCTTACAATCTCGGCGATTGAGGGCGAAGCTGGGCTTGCGGCGGCAGGTAGGAGCTTCTTGATCTCTTCCCGGACGACGTCCCGGACTATCTCGCGGATGTTCGTGGTGTCGCAGCCGGAAGACGAAAAGGCAGCGACGCCGGGAACTCGGTGATAGTGGGCGGCTCGAGCTTGAAGGGCACGTTCGATGTTGGTGGCCTCCGTCATGAAGCCTTCGACGGTGGTAGGTGGGCTCCGCACAAGACCACCGAAAATATTTTCCTTCACGCCGCGCATCAAGACTCTGAGCTTCTTTGCTTCGGACGATTGAGGATCGGCGCGGTTGCTGAGTCGCAGGACATCTTCCACGAAGCTAACCACGCTCTCGTTAGGGCCTTGGATCCTCGCTTGAAGAAGCTCTTCCGCGCGTTCTCGTCGTTGTTGGTTCGTGAATGTTCTTCGCAACTCAGCCTTGAGTTGCTCCCAGGAGGTGATCGATGCTTCGTGGTTCTCGAACCAGTTCCGGGCGGTTGCTTCCAGGGCGAAGTAAGCATTCTGTAGACACTGTTCCGGTGTCCACCCGTTATGACGGGCCACTCGTTCGTACTGTTGGACCCAGTCGTCGATGTCTTCGTGGCTTTCGCCGTGGAAGGGAGCCGGTGTCCGAGGAGCGACGGGTAGGTAGACGACGGCAGGAGCGGCGGGGGTCTGCGACTGGTTGGCCATCGTCGTCTGCGTTGGCTGCTTGGTCCGAGGTGGCAGAAGTCCGTATTCCGGGGGTAGACCTTGGGTGCGGCGGCTTGATCGGGTCTCGATCTGGTCTTCGTTGGGTCCTCGGGCGGTTGGGTTCGGACTTGTACTGCGGGAACTCGGAGGGCTCCGCTGCACGGACATGCGGTACCCCGCACCTCCACCAAAATGTCACGAATGACGAGGTGAAACAAAGAATAACTGGGGAAAACTGAAACGTTTAATGGGGGCGAACTTGTGCCCAAAAATGAAAGGAAAAAGAAAGATAACAGGAGAGCGTCGCGGGCGTCGAAGTCGGCGAAAGCAGCAGAGTCGAACGCTGGGGCGAAACTGACTTTGGCTCACCACGCGAAACCCCTTATGTACACGCGTGGGCTTCTGGAATAATCGGCGTAGAAAGTTCGACGCGTAGAACATTCGGACCTCGAACAAGCAACAGGATTCGAGAATTTTCTAGAACATTAAATTGCAGGAATAAACAAAATACACGTCGCTCCCAGGAATCGAACCCTGGCTTTTCGCGTGGTGGTACGATAACCTTTAGGCCACGCGCCCGCTGCCCCTGCCAGCCAGCTGTGCGCGCGGCAATATGTCGCTCGTAACAATCATTGCCTTTGCAGACACTTGAGTAGTGGCTCCTGTCCAGCCAATGCCGGGATGAGAATAGCCGAACTCTAATGGTGTCTGGAGCTCAGCACCCGTTTTCTTCAACGTCAGCGCGGGGGTATGATTAACGTTGGCGGCATATAGATAGGCACCGGGCCACGTGGCCGCTTCTGGCTCCGAGTTGAGGGGATGAACGATGCTCATATTCCTCTAATTTTTTGGGGACTGCCATTGCCTGTAAAAAAAGCAAAGCCAAGTTCAATCAGTTATTAATGTTAAGGAGTGATTTTAGTACTATATAGTGATGTATAAGAAATCTCTTTTATAGCTCCTTTAAGCAAAATACAGGGTCGAAGCAGGCAATAACTTGAGAACGACGCTCGTGTGCGGCCAGCGACAACCAGGTTCAACTGTTCTCTAAAATAATCGTATTTTTTCAGGTATTCTTTCATTACACATGTAGTTCTATGTAACGTCATATTAATAAGTCGCATTTAGTCATTCCAATACTTCTGTTGCAGGGATATCTTTCGGATGCACTTCAGCAAGAACAAAAAATGTTTGGGTGCCTCCAATGATGTAAGATTGGTCTTGCAACATTTTTGTTTGTATTTTCAGTAAATACTGTTAAGAAGTAACCCCTGGCGTTGATAGCTTGCGAAAACATCCATTAGTTTCCCTCGCGCAGAGCGTTGCAGAAAAAAATGAAGCAAATAGACAGCTGTCGATCCCCTCCTCAACTCACCAATTTGAAAAAGCGGCCAGGTGATCTGACGCGAGTGATTATATACCGTCAGTGTTCATCCTAGTCATGCCCTGAAGCGGCTCTAGGGCTCGAAAGCAAAGCGGGGCTGAGCTTCGAATATTGTTAGGTTGGGCTATTATCATATTTAATTGACATGAGCCGTTACCCGAATAACGACGATGCTGATTGTCATGAACCCGAGGAAGGCACTCAACTTAAAGGTTATGCAAATCGGTTATGTCATGGTGTCACGTGACTCTTGGTGCAAATTGTGATGTCATGTTACGTCACGCTGTCAACAGAGTTAATGCGTCTAGTGAGTTCCTCAAATAAAATGGAGCTGACGCAGTGAGTCAAGTGACGTCACGAGTCACGTGACGTTACTTGACAACATGTATTAATTGACACCATTACGTCACGTCACAACGTGACACACGGTTAATCATAGTGCCAATACAAAAGCGCCACGAAAACCTACAATTTACCATA
>JAZHYW010039111.1:0-17695 GCA_037355805.1 Ixodes ricinus | reverse complement strand
TGGTACCAATTGATTTTCCCATTGGAACCAATGGGTATTTTTAACTGGGAATACACGCTGCCTGTCGCTTCTCAGATGGCGGACGAAGTGTCGTTGGTGGGCTTGATGTCCGTCATGCTGACTGCCAGCCTGGTTGCTGTGGAAAGGGTCATGGAGTACTTCAACTTACCGCAAGAGGTTGGTCTCGATTTCCTTTTTCACTCTTGAGCTAGATAACTGTAAAACTAAAACGTCATGGTAGGTAAGGTGTAAGGGGATATTCGGGAGCAAGCTAGCCTTCTTCGGGTCCGTAAAAGGGTGTATACTTGGGCTAGTTGGTAATTTATTGCATGGGATAAAAGCGATAAAAACAATTCAGAAGTAGAAGATCTACGAACACCGCAGGACGCACTAAAGAAC
Organism: Ixodes ricinus; assembly: GCA_037355805.1. NCBI lineage: Eukaryota > Metazoa > Arthropoda > Arachnida > Ixodida > Ixodidae > Ixodes > Ixodes ricinus. Next base: position 17,296 of record JAZHYW010039111.1, on the reverse strand, counting down.
ATATGATCTCCTCAGTTGCGTTGTTATCGCACACAATGAGCAATTATCTACGCCACTCTTTGTTGCTGTCTAAGTCTTGTGTCTCGTTAAGGCTCTCCGGTGTTTGTCATTATTCTGCTTGTCCATCGTTTTGATCGTTTTTACCCACAAAATGCTTTAGGTAGCTTTCAGTTTTGTAAGGGGATTGATTACTCGTTGGTCATATCTCGGTTTGTTTGCGTACGCAGGCGCCCTGGAGGAATGCGAAAGTCCAGCCTGCCGCCGGTTGGCCAACTCTAGGCGAAGTGGCCTTCTCGGACTACAGCGCCGCCTACCGGAACGGTGATAAGCCTGTTCTGCGGCACATCAACTTTAAGTCACGCGGGGGTCAAAAGGTGCGGTGGTGTCTGGTGAAACTGCTATGATATTCAGTGCTAGGTTTATGGTTTCTACAAAAAAGTCAATGATTTGCTTCAGGGTTTGACGAAGAAAATATATGCTTGAACATGTTATATTTTATAAAGTAACATTTGCTGGAAATAGCAATCTGAGTTTAAATTTGGTAAGTTAGTTTGATTTCGACAATTTGAATCACCAGACGCTTTGTTTGGAACTGTGAAATGGAAATAGCAGACGCAATATCTCCAAACCCTCTTGTCATTTCAAATAACAAATGTCATGACTAAAAGTAGTAGTGACATCCTAAAAGAGCGAGGGTTTGAGAAAATTGTAGGCAAACAAATTTAGCCGTCGCTTATTTTATCTTTAATTTTTTCATCCGTTATTGTGCCCTTAAAAATTAAACAATTAACACTGTGCGGAACTGACCGTATCCGCTGCCTCGTGCTGTCAGCTACATGCATTTGTTGTTCGTGGCTTTAATGCGCATTAATAAATTACGATATGGGCGTTAAATAAACGCAATATTGGGAGAGGTTGAGTGATTGATAAAATCCTTGATTTCTTGTTTTACACATGTCAGGTTGGTGTTGTGGGGAGGACCGGTGCTGGGAAGTCCACGTGCGCTCTGGCCCTGTTCAGAGTAGTCGAACCCAAGACCGGGTCCATTGTTGTGGACGACGTGGATGTCACCGAGATTGGCTTGCACGATCTTCGCCTGAAAATGACCATCATTCCTCAGGTTCAGTATTTCACACGGTACCTATAGGGTCACTAACGTAGCTGCGCTTAGAAGCGACGACACGTCAGCCGTGTTGGTGCTTATATCAGTAACATTATTTGTAATTACAAGGAAAGCTTGGCCGTCCATCACAGAGAACGGTCCTCCGCGGTGCGGAACGATAGCTTCTTGACACCGTACCGCAAGGTTGCCAAAGGCGCCCGGTCTGCTCTAGGCACCAAAATGGCGGCACTCTCCTCGAAATCGGGGAATGAAGTGCCGATACTTTAAGCTCAGTTCATTTTGTGACTCTGGTAGTACCTTGATAATGCACTTTTTTTTTCTGCTCGTTTTGGACCGATTGAAATAACTTGTTGCAAGCTGGCAGGTGGAACACAGGAGGTACAATATTTCTACTTTTTACTAGTTTGATCGCTATTTTGGAGGTTATAACTTTCTATAAAATACTTGACATTTGGTCTAACCGACGAATGCTTTATACGACTTATCGTGAGTTTTATTTTTTTAAACCATCTGCCACTGTTAAGAACATAATGAGTAAAATCTGATATATCGTCATCCTTTTCACTCAGATGTTACTTAACAGTGTCGTCAAAGTTATGCAATCCTTGCGCTTTATTTAACTGACAGGCTGTTTGAATAAAACATTTACAGGTTGTTGATGATGCTGTTTTCTTTCACTGAAAAATCTAACGTGCAATCTCTACCAAAATGCAGTGCTGGGGGTTTGTACTAGATACCAAAGTTTGAGGGCTTGTCGTTATATGGTACAATAGTTATAAGCTGTTTCAGAAAATTTGAATAAGAAAAGGGATTCCGTTTTCGGTCTTCGACGCTTTTCTGCGTGCATTTGTGGGTCGGGCGCCACAAACAAAAAAATGTTTCCTATTATGAATGGCGTTTTCATTACAGTGCCCCCGACACGTTATTTGGAAAAAGAAATCTCAATAAGGTGGTGATCAAAATTAAATTCATTCATTCATTCAATATTTCATTCATTCATTCATTTCTTCGTTTTTTCTTTTTTTTTTCTTTTAGAGCCCTCGGGGCCTAGAGTAGTTAAAGAGGGGAGGCACAAAAATAAAAAAAAACAAGATACGGGATAAATGCACCATTATTACAAATTGTGCCCTGAAAGCATGAACATTCAATGTTTACATTAGTAATTATGTTTTTGTAAGCAATTATTGACTAATCTACTGGCGATATTGAAACTAGCTTGTTCATCGAAAAAGCAGGATCCTGTGCTGTTTGCTGGAACGTTACGCTGGAACCTGGATCCTTTCAAGGAACACCCGGACGAGGCTCTTTGGAAATCCCTGGAACAGGCGCATCTCAAGGACTTCGTCGCCAGTCAAGAATCGGGTCTTGACTGCGACATTGCAGAGGGAGGCGACAACTTGAGGTCAAGCCGCTGACCCTTTTAACGTGCTGCGCTCTAAAAGAAATCATAGAGTGCACCGGATTAAATAATCGATTTAGGGAAACCACTTTACATGCAGAACTTGTTAAAGCATCTTAAAACTCACGTGTCGGAAGAGTGCGTAACTACACATGACTTTTAAGAATCACATGAGTGAGAATTGACAAGACTGTTAGGAGTATTATTTAACTTATATTTTACAAAAGACTATTATTATGACGACGCGTTTAAAGGATTAGGAGAGAGAGGGTCATGCCTCCCCAAGGGGAAAAAAGTATCTGAAGGTTTCCAATAAAAATATAAGAACTTGCGCTTAACTTATTTAGTGATTGTAAGTTCCGATGTGTTTATAGATAAAATCCTAATGATCAGAATCAAATTTAAAAAAAGAATATATATTTTTCGAATAGCGTAGAGAGTTGCTCAGGGAAAATGGTCATGTGTGTGCCGTTTTATAAGGATGCGTGGTGAATGGTAGTAATTATTTTGCTGTTTTCCTCGTAAACTTTGCGTTTATTTTTTATGTTCTGAATTATAGACACTGAAACAAATAGTTTCGGTTTTAATCTCTATGAATGAGAATGCACTCTTTTCAAAAAATGTGCGCCCTCCAGTGGCTGTTACATCAATTATCCGAGGCCGCCATATTTTGGGCGCGCACAACTAGCATGCATTGGACACGAGTGCCGTGTCACCGCTCGGCGTGAACTCAGATTCCATGACACGCGTCGCGCAGGAATCTATGCCCAAAATATGGCGGCCGCTGGTGTCGCTCTATGGGCTTTTGAAATGGCCCTATCGTGATGTCAGCCGGACGGCCTAGCATTCATCTAATCTCTGTTTTACCTCTACCGTAACTCGCAGTGCTGGACAAAGACAACTCGTGTGCCTGGCACGAGCTCTGCTGAGGCAGAGCAAAGTCCTAGTCCTGGACGAAGCGACATCATCGGTGGACTTGGAAACCGAGCGTCTCGTGAAAGAAACTACGCGCGCCGAGTTCCAATCCACAACCGTCATTACAATCGCGCACAAGCTCCACACCGTCATGGATTGTGATCAGTAAGTTCTTGGCTCATCGGTCGTGTACAGAACACTCCAGCAGCGGTCACACTACCAATACATCATGCAAAGGACGGTCGGCTAATACGGTCCGAAGCGTGCTTTTTTATATGAGGGTCTTGTAACAGTGGTCATACAAAGACTGTCTTTATTTATACATGTTTCAAGCATACATATGTATAAAGCCTTTGAACATCCCAGAGGCTAGGTGGCGCAAGCTACCGCCCATTGCGAAGTGTATAGCCATTAAGGTCGAACATCCATTCTTGTTCGCCGGTAATTGTGCAAACATATCTTTAGCGTACACCGTGTCTGTTGTATTATGTACGAGCTATTTGACTCTGGCTTCGAGCCTTTTCTACACCCAAACCTAAACTAGTTGAATTAGGCAGACAAAGGTAACCTAAACGCTCCCCATTTTGGGTAACTGAGCCGTCTGGTATACATTACTTTAGAAAGTTCATTACCCAAGTTCATTATGCGATAATTTCAAAAACTCATTAACTTAGCCAGCAATTTTTTTTTTTTTGGGGGGGGGAGTGGCGGGGGTGCTTTATTTCTACAAGTTCTCCTCCCCTTCCCTAACATCGCCACCTGTACAGCTGAACCACGTATATGTATCATAATGCTCATCACATCGTTATAAAGTTTCAAGCCAATTTGTATGACGAAACTCTGGTTGGTCACGCAATTCACACATTTGAAAATAGTTACGATTTGTCTTACTCTGGAGCCTGAAGTAAATATACATGTGACCAAATGCGATGGAACCTATTAGTCATATTGTAATGCTAGGTGAACACGAATCTATTTAATACGGGATCAAATAATTTCGCGGGTCGTACTTCAAAAAAACAGTTATTGTTTCCTTTTCTTCGCAGAATTTTGGTGCTGTCTGCAGGAGAAATCGTCGAGCAAGGCTCTCCCGCAGATCTTCTGAAAATCAAGGACGGACTGTTCTTCAAAATGGCGCGAGATGCGGGTCTCACGTGACACTGACAGCATGGGCTCTGCGCTGAAGTTATCAACTCACAAAAGACCGTTGGCCGCGTACTGTGGCGTAGGTGCTGCAACAGGGCCGACGCAGGGTTGGCTTCAGACGCCATGACTTGCCATGGATCTAGCCATACTCAGAGACAGCTTAATAACCGCAGGGCGTGGCCTATTCTGTTCACACTTTTTACCTCGTAGTTTGTTTTTCGGCGTGCCTCTTTTGTATTGGCTGCAGAGTCAAAATAAGGTGGTCAAAATTCACCATGACATGCTTTTTTTAATATCTGAATGGCTGTAGTAACTTTGTTTGTTTCTTTCTTTATTTGGGCCCAATGTATCCGGCGAACAAGGCAAAAGGCAGACACATTCTGCCTGACGAGGCTAAGTTTTCCTAACACATTGCGTCAGCTAGCAGTGGGAAACAAAAACAAAAGTTATACATATAAAAGAACATTGGCAGAAACCACCACCACGTTATAATTATAACCTTCAGAAAAAAAAAACTACAGCTTATATTTATACGGTGTCAAGCACAACAAGTCACTGACAATGTTAAACGCAATGCTATGTGGAAATAAATTTGCAATTATTATATCGGGCACGTTAGAAGAAATATGATTTCATTACTTCTGAAGCTATAATGAGAAACGCTATTTTGTTTCTTTTCCGTAACATCTGGATGATTGTTTAAGGAAGGAGGTAATAAATATACTAATTTCCAATTCTCGTAGGTTGTCCTTAACCGTGATATTTTAAAGGATTCAAGTCTTAAATTCTATTCAATATTGCTCTGAAGGAATATTTAAAAGGGTTAATTTGGTCTCTGGCCTATTCATCTGGGGCAAACCGCACCCGTGCAGTGCAGTACACTCTTTCCACTTTAGTGCACGGAAGGCTGGCGGGAGAGAAAGAAGCTCCCCTCTCCCTCTAACCTTCCCTGTACCACGAACTGAACTGCACCGGTGCAATGCGGGTCCAGACGAATTGGCCATCATTACATCATTCCGTATATAAATTGAAAGTTTAGATGAAATAATTGGCTAATGTAAAGTAAATTGTGATTTTCAAAATACGAAGAAGTGTGCTCTACCCGATTAAGATTTTTAATGCCGCGTACTGCCAGTTTTTTTTTTTGCATGATAAAAACCCTTTTTAAATTTGTTTTAATTGTAGAACCCCAAGCCAATAAAAATTTATGAAGATGGGAATGCACCAATTTGTAATATAATTGAAGCACTAGCCAGCTTGAAATCACCGACCGAACTTTGTGTAAGATGCCAATAGATCGAGAGATGTTCGCATGAATCTTATTTATAGAGGGAGGGGGGGGGGGTGGAGGGGGGCCCATGATAAGTTTTCTTCAAAAATAACACCCACAAATTTATAGACGGGGACCCGCTCAGTTATGGAATTTCGAAATTTCAGGAAAATATCGCAGTCATCGAGTTCGTTTTCCGGCATAAATATTGCATATTTACTTTTGTTAATGTTTAGCTCTAGCTGAAAATTGACCAGGACGATATCTCACCCAACCACAAGTTAGCCGCAGCTTTGAGATCGTACAAATAGTTAACAGAAAATAACATAATTTTATCATCTGCATACAAAATTATATCAGGAGTTTGAGGGATATTTACAGTGTCAATATTATAGATGATAAAAGACAACGGTCCCAAAATTGATCCTTGCGGAACCCCATTACTAATTATTGCCGGCTTGCACCGATAGCCATTTAAACAGGTATATTGCATCCGATTCGATAAACAGTTAAGGATCAAATTTACCACAGCACCTCTAATTCCATTGAATGGTAGTTTATAAGAAAAAATTTCATGTCCTATGCAGTCGAGGGCTTTGTTAAAATTGACAAATAAACCGACAGTGATATTCTTTTACGTCAATATTGTTTAATTCCTTTTCTTTGATATTTACAAGTGCTATTTTTGTAGATCTCTTTTTCTGAAATCCGTATTGTTCTTTAACAAATGCACGTTTTTTCTTTAAGGAGTTTACATAGCTCAGCTTTTGTAACATGTTCATACACTTTAGAAAACAGAGGAAGGGCAGATATTGACCTTCAATGGTTAATGTTGTCAAGAGTGCCTCCTTTGAGTAGAACTACTAACTTAGCGATCTTCATGCTGCCAGGAAACGTTCCTGTAGATAATGCATTCTTTCAAATATGCTGTAGTGGGGCATATAATAAGTTAGCGACAACTTTGGCTGGTTTGGCTGTGATATCATCGTCCTCATCTGCAGTATTATCCGATAAAGAATTAAGAAATGAAAATATTTAATTTCGCTACATGGGATCAGAAATATAGTGTTTGGAACTGTGGCAGAAATATATAGGTCCTAGTCTTCAATTAAACCCTGTGGACCAGAATTTAAAAAAAATGAGTAAAGTTGTCCGCCATTGCTGCATTGCTGTGTTGATGACCATCAAAAGTAAGGGAACTATTAAATGTAATGCCTAGCCTAGCGTGAAGCGCGAGGCTCGAGCTATTGAATGACGTCATTCATGAGCTTTACATATATACAAAGTAAGATTACAATAGTACGAGAGTATGTTTCGCACATCTCCTTTCTAATGAAAGTCACTTAGTATAGTACGACTACAGCGCTAGTAAGAGTCTGTGTCGCTGTCCCCCTTTAACTGTTTGATTAAAGTCATTTTGTAAAGCTTGTCGAAAGAACTGCACAGCTGCCACTTAGTGTGTGCGAATGGCTAGTATCGGTACATCCAAAAAAGACTGAGGCTGCTTCGTAATACTTTGCAGCTGTTCATCAGGTTAAGCGGTTGTTGCAGGCAGAGAGACCAAGTGAGTCTATGTTGCAACGAATCGACGTATCTCCTCTGCCCGATTAGTAAGACCTTGGCTCTTCAGCTTGTCGTTCCACTGTACCTGATTTCCCCAGGCCCACAACCCAGACGTCAGTGCTGGGATCTTAGTCGGGCAGGCCTCGTACATCATATTGAGTCAAAGTTGCGGTTTTGTTTCGGTCTGCTTTCCTCTTCATAAGCCTTCAGTTTCTTTTGGTGTAGAAGACGCGGAAGCAGACAATTTGAGGGAGCCGCCACAGTCTTTCAGATTCTTCTGCCCTAACTCAGCGGGTGAGTAACCACTTTTAAGAGGGCTTGCTCTGCATGCGTCGCCCGTCTTTTCGAGAGAGCCCTTAATCATCTTAACGGCCGCTTCTGCAAAATCGTTAAGGTCGATTCACACACCTGCGTTGAGTCCGACTGAGTGCGAGGGTTGCTATGGCAACAGCTGCGTCGGCTACAACTAAACCGGTTTTTACCCCGTTTTGTTGGAGCCTATGAAGCTGTTGCCATGGCAGCCCTGGCACTCGGTTGGACTCAACGCAAGTGTGTGAGTCGCCCTGTACTTTGTAGGTAGCGGAGGCTGAAAGGTATTTTTTTTAATCCGTACTCTTTTGCAAGAACTGAGACCGAGGACTAATCTCGTTTCGAAAACTGTGGTACGTTATCACTGACAGCTACTTCGGGTATCCCATGTCTTGCAAAGACGGGCTAGCAGTGTCCAACGACCGCTTTTCCTGTCAAACTCGTGAGCTTAACTAGCTCGGGAAACCTCGAGTTTCCAGATCTCCGCGATGATCAGCCACCATAATCCATTGATGAAGAAAAGGACCATGCCACCATTTTGCCATGGCCTTTCTGAATTTCCGTGGGTAGCAGCGGCATCTTCCTATTAGTTTAGTCTTGGAGTCTAGTCCGACATGACTTTACTAGCCTTTCAATGTCAGCATCGATCGATGGCCACCAGACAACATTCATCGCCCTTGCTTGGCATTCGTCTATGCCAAAGTGGCCTTCGTGAAGGACGTGCAACGTTCACTCTGGGATTTTCTTAGGGGCGATAATTCTAGAGCCGAGCGTATGAATGTCTTCGACTTCTGAGATATGGTCCTCATGTGGCCGAAATTTCTTTAGTATCGACAAAAGATCCCGGTGGCCTGGCCTGCCTTTCTTTAATAAAGGAGCGAAGTAGGAGTCAAAAACTCGTCCAGCTGTTTCTCCTTTTTCAGCTCTTACAAATGCAAAAATGTTCCAAAAGCCGGGATTCATGATTACAAAGCAACTACCGCCAGCTTGTATAACAATGTCAACAATTTATCAGTACACGTTTCGTCTCTCATGCGGGAGAGGCAATCAGTGCAGGCTAGGAACAACCTGACTAGCTACCAGCAACCAAATGCTTGCTTTGTCCTTCTTTTCATCCGTAGTGCTCGTTCCGACGTCTTGTTCGTCCATGGCATACGGGAGACTGCACTGATGATGTCTCCTGCATGGGAGACGAAACGTCTACTCATAAATTGTTGACATTGTTATATAGGCTGAAGGTATTTGTTTTGTAAGATCTTACAAAGAAGGCGGTGAGACTGGCAACGTTGAGAGAAGCTGGTGTGTGTAGACTTCAAATTCTCTTTCCAGTTCGTTTTCCTTTTCTATGAGAGAGGACCTTGACAGAGCGTCAGCTGCCGTGATGTCTTGGCCGGGAACGTACGTGATGTTGTATGTGTAACGCATTAAGCGCATACGCATCCTCTGCAGTCTTAGTGTGAGGTCGTCATGTGCCTTTGACCCAAACGGCGGGACGAGAGGCTTCTGATACGTTTCTAAACAAACCTTCTTTCCGAAGACGTTGTCGTGGAATTCTCGCAGGCCCACATAAGAGAGAATCCTTCTTTTCTTTTTCGATCTGGGCATAGCGGCGTTTAGTGTCCGCCAATACTCGTGAAGTGTAGGCGAGTACAGCGTAATGGCCATCATCTTGTGTTTGACACAGAACTGCGCCAAGACCACAGGCTGAGGCATCGGCTGTAATTTTTGTCTGTCTTTCTGGGAAGTACACGCCGAGCACTTGACTCGATGACCTTTTGCGTTTCCAGCTTGGGAATGAGTGTTCTTGTGCGGTTTCTCAGATGAACTCTTGCTTGGAAGAGAGCATGCTAAACAAAGACTGTAGCATTTTTGCCATGTTGCGGACAAAACGGCCCAGATATGTGGCCATGCCAATCAGCCGCCGAAGTTCGGTCTTGGAGGTCGGCCTTGGCATCTCTGTGACGGCTTTGATTTTGCTTTCGCCAGGGCGAACGTGGTTCTTCTCTGTGATGTGCCCCAAGTACTGCATTTTAGCAACACCGAACTGACACTTGTTTCTGTTCAGGGTTACTCCTCTATATCAAATTCGCTCGAGAACGATACGAAGACGTTGGTCATGCTGCTCTGCCTCGAGCCCCGAAATGAGGACATCGTTAATGTGACAAGCAGTACCTTCGAGACTCTGGAGAATGTCGCTCATGCGTCGCTGGAAGTGCTTTCGGGGGCAGAGCAGATTCTGAACAGAATACGGTGGAAGTAAAAGCGACAGAAAAGACTAGTGATGAAAATGGGCAGCATTTGGTTTTCTTCGCTTAGCGTAATCTGCCAAAACCCTGATTTGGTGTCTATCTTTGAGAACCAGACGGATCCTTCTATCGTCCCAAGGGTGTGTTCCACCGCTGAAATTAAATGACATTCGCGTAGAACGAACTCGTTTAGCTCTGTGTAACCTACGCAGATGCCAATGCTCCTGATGGTTTAGGTACCACCATCATTGGAGCGCTCCAAAGAGTGAGTTTTGTTATGGATGTGATTACGCATATTTCTTGCATCCGTAGATGTTCTTCTTTTGTATCTTCGTATAGAGGTAGTGGTACCCGGGAAGAAGATGTGAGAGCGTACGAAGTGGCGTCCGGTCGCAGCGAGATGTCACACTCTTGTTGCAACTTGCTTAGACAATGAAGGACCTTGGGAATGTCTTTCTCGACGTTTAACGCCGAAACAAAATTGAATAGGTTGAACAGACCCAAGTGAGTGATTTGTGGTTTGCCGGAAAGTGCAGTGCGGAGAAGAGGAAGAACGTAGCTATCTTCAAAGCTTTCACGACAATTTACCTTAAGACATTGCCCGGCTGTCCCAGAAATGCGTAGTGCCTTTCCGTTGGGTCCCTGAAGTCGGCGATTTATGGGTTTCTGAGTGACATTACCGAAAGGCTGTTAGTATTTCCGCTCCGGAATGACGGTTCATCAGCTCCTATATTCTTAAAGACCAAGCTTTACATTTCATTACTGGACAAGCCTCTCATGTCGACGACGAACGGTCGACAGGCGAGCCGAGGAATCCTGGCTCTTGTTCAATGGTCTGCAGAACTTGCATCGAACGGCCAACAGCCGAATAATGACACTTTTTTCCACACTTCTGGCAGTTGTCAGTTTTGGCTGGGCGTATCTATGGACGAATTAGATTTGTTTCGATATTGTTTTTGAACGTGACTTCTAAAGCTCGCAGAAAAATAATACTTGCCTCGACAATAATTTGATGTATCTACATATAGTTTAACTTTGAATAGTGAACCTCCTCACCGGGTCGTTCTAAACAAGTCGCGCCAAGATCGCTATGGAGCATCATCGTACTGCGAATGATGTTCGAAGTGACAAACATTATTCGTAGCTTCGAAAATTTTAATGGATCAAAATGGCGATCTTTATGGCAACTGAGACCGATCAACCAATTACCTTGAGAGGTTTTTTCGTCTGTATGTTGGTATTTGTTTGTGTCCGGCTAGCAGGCAGGGAAGGCAATGGCGCTACTTCCCAAGATCCAGTGACTTTAGTCCTTATCATCCAAGTATTTTTTACACTGTCAGGTTGTCGAGGAATGAAATATTGGATCGTGAATATTTAAAGTGGCCTTTCTTTTTCATGCACTGATCCCGCGTAAAGCGTGACACAAACCTGACTAGAACGGCTCGTATTTTTCCTGAATCCAAACTCAATCTATGCCGTCCTGCAACCTTGTTTTAAAACAGTTAAGCAAGCTGCAGTTTTTTTTGTTTTTTTTTGCTGAGTCGTTTATTTTATTGAGTAGATTTTCGGACTTATTGACAATCCGTGTACTTCTAGGTTCTGTCGCCTGCTATACTGTTCGAGACTATATAGATATGTTGTGGTAGTTTTTGCATTTCCTGGTTAGCCTCGACCTTTACCACTATTTTCCTGAGGTTGGCAATCTCAGTCGACTTTCGTTTCATCTCAGCCACTACTTCGTCATACTGTTTCGGCATACGATGGACAGATAATTGCATGTTGTCGACAGTCCTCTTGAACGCCATTAAGGCGCCTACTTTGTTCTGCATTTCTGGAATTTTTGATAGCTTCTTATTGAATTTTTGTTAGAACATTTGCAAAGGCAGCTTCTTGTTCGATTTTCTGCCATGCAACACCGTCTCCTCCGCGAGCTTTCGATGTTTGGCAAGGTAAACATACCTATGTTTTTTTGTTTTTTTTTTACTCATCTTTCTTTTTTTTGGTAAGCAGTTCTGGAATTACACCCGAGCAAGAACCTATGTGGTAACCATATTTACACTCCAAGAACGTTAAATAATTATCATTATCAGAGAGCGACTCATTGCAGAACAGGCACAAGCCAGGCCGAGATTTGTAGCTGGTCACAATGCACAACAATTCAACAGCAACAGCAGCCGCGACTATTGAACAAAGCATATTTGAAAACAAAACCTCTTTCACTGGTCTTACTAATCTGCAGATTTTGAAGTCAGCAGTTAGTGCGCTGTCGGTGTCTCGATCGCCACCGCCGCTGAACAACTTAGGTGAATCTCGCTGAGTGCGGTTTTTTTATTTTTTATCGGGCTTGCGATGACATGTTTCAGGTCCAGTGCAGTGGGCTGGTGGCTTTCCAAGAACGAAGAAGACGATGCTGACGATGTCCGCCAGGCGTTGAAAATAGCGATGCGCTTGGTCAGCAACTGTAGATTTTGAAGTCAGCCGTTAGGGAACTGTCGGTCTTCCGTTCGCCACCGCCGTTGAGAAAGGCGTCGGGAATCGCTATGTCAATATCTTAAAGGGATGCTGAACCGAAATCTGGATTCCACAAAACACGCGGCAAAAGCGTGCAACGGGATGCCACAAACACCAAAACATCACTCACACAGCGATATCTCAAACGGATGACCGTATTCTTCAAGAAAAGGAGGCGCAATTGACAGGTTTGTTGACGTCATGTTTCTCCGAGAAGGAGAGGGAACGGCCTCGCGTCTTCTCCGCCTTGCCGCCTTGAGGGAGCGAAGCGAAGAGAGGAGGAAACTAGGTACGTTGACGTCACGCGCATCGTCGGCCTTGTTCAATCTCGACCGCTTTCTCAAAATACGGCCGTCCATTCGAGATATCGCCTTACGAGTAGTGTTGTAGGGATTGTAGCGTCCCGCCTACATCTCCTGCATTGTTTTTCTGAAATCCAAATTTCGGTTCACCATCCCTTTAAACGCCATTCCACTTGCGTCTTAGAAATACTTCACAGTTTTGTTTTCTTTAAGCACTGATTTTGATTATATTCCGTCCACTATCAAAGAAATGCTGAAGATGTTCTTGAGATAAACAAGACTGAGATGAATTATTTCATATTTTTGGCCCGTGAATTCGAATATCATAAGCATTTGTCCCGAACATATCACTGGGCGCGAGACAAAACGAAAAACTTCCCACCGGGTTTGACGTCGTACCCAACTGTTTCAACTGTCTCGTGCGTGTCGCCCGTGAGGGAACGTGTTCAGCGCTTTTACAATTGGCTTTTGTCTGCTCGGTTAAGGCTTGCGGAAGGCGCGGGAATGTTGATACCTCTGCATAACATCACGATTACCTCCTCTCCCCGAACGTGTCGGGAAAAAGGCGAAGCTTTAGCGCTATTTTCAAAGCGCTGTTGTGGCTACTTGGCACATCAATCTGAAATATATTTTTGACATTCGTAATCCTAGAGGCCTTATATATACGATATAAGTTTTTTTTTTTTAATACAGAACCACCTTAGTTTTCCTTTAAGCCGACTGTAGGGTGGCAGCAACGCCCTTGCCGGGCCAGAGAACCGCCTCCCCTTCCTCACTTTACCTGGCACTGATCACTTGGCGAAAGATGAATGGGACAACGAGGCGGAGTGTAGGTCACATTCACTAAACTCTTTGGCGAATAAAGATATAATCGAGCTTGGTGAGGCAGAAGGCGAAATCGTGATCTGTGTTGTCAATTTAGTGGTCTTAGAGCGCAAATCTTAGGCGCCCGTTTCCGGCTTGAGCGGCGTCGACGTCGCCCTCGGCGTCGGCGTAACCGCGCGGTGCTTTATGGGAAATGTCCCCATAATGCACCGCGCGAGCCCCCCGGGTCACGTGACCCCTCAGGTCACGTGAACCCTCGAGGTCACGTGCCCCTTGAGGTCACGTGTCCCCCAGGTCATGTGATCCCCTCCCCCAAGGTCACGTGACCCCTTCCCGAGGTCACGTAACCCCCTCTCCCGGTGTCACGTGACCCCCCGGAGGAGATTGAAGAATGAGGGGAGGAGGATAAGGAGGTGAGGAGGAGGGAGCAGGGGTATACCCTCCCCTAAGTACCCTTCCATCCTCCTCCTCAAGAGCTGCGCTCTAATTCGGCGTTACAGGGAGTTGTAAACGACTTTCACTTTTAAACTAAATGTTTTCTATTGTTGTTTAGCGTGAGAAATTGACGTTTTGCGGTTGGCGGGAATTTTAGCGGTTTCCAAGTCCTGTTATCTTGTTTACTGGCGGTCTAAAATGTTATCTGATTTACGCTTGTAACAACTCCCGGCAAAGCAACAGAAAAAGAAACACCCTGTAACGTCGAATTGGAGCACAGCTCTTGAGGAGGAGGAGGAAAGGGTTCTGAGGGGAAAGCATATTCCTCATCCTCCCTGCTACTCCTCTTCCCCTCCTCCCACCTCTTCCTTTTCCTCCTTCACCTCCTCCTCCCCCTCCTTCAAGCTCCCCCTCCTCTCGTGCTCCTTCCCTCACCTTCTCCTCCTCCCCTCCCCTCCTCCTCTCCCTCCTCCCTCTCCCCGCGCGGTGCATTATGGGGCATTTCTCATAATGCACCGCGCGGTTACGCTGACGCCGACGCCGACGGCGACGCCGCTCAAGCCGGAAACAAACGCCTAAAAGCTGCGCTCTAAAAAAAAAAAAAGCTAAGTGTTTGCGCGAGGACTGTTTACCGGCAGGCACGAGACGGATTACACACACCGAAACATCAGCACCCGCAAGCTCAGCTTGACACTTCCCAGATTGAAGACTGTCACATAAAACGGCAAGGATAGTAAACGGAGGTCGGAAGGAAAGACTGTCGACGTGAGCGGTCGCCAGGCTTCCCGGAGTCTTCCCTCATCTTCGAATTCTCCGACGCGTGCGGGAAGTGTTTTTCGGCACCTCGCTTGGTAGTTCCGATTCCCCTTACCTTACAATCCCGGGCTCAGTGGGGGAAAGCGTGTAGCCCCCTGTTTTTGAGTGCCTTGCCAGAGGCTCGGGTTACTCTCGAGGCCATGGGCCGCAGACGGCCGCGTCTTTCTTTCAAGCGCGTCTGTGTCGGCCACAGGCATAAATATTGCGAGGCACCCTGTCTCGTAACTCTGCCCGAAAACAAACCAAACACAACAATGTAACTTGAGGTCTTTGAACCTAGCGGAGCTGCGTCATTTTAAACGGCAGGGAATGTTTGAGTTTAGAGGGCAGACTGCTTTCAGGGCCAAAGGGCAGATCCGCAGGGCAATGACCGTCTGGGAGAGGGGAATTTCCACGCTTGGGTGCGCGAACTCCGGTTTGAGTGCGAGGAACTAAGGCCAGTGCGAGAAGAGATTCGGAGGCGAACGGACGCATCGCGTCGTCGAGCGGGGCGACGAGACCACTGTCGACGGCCTCTCGTCAAGTACAGGACAGAGTTCCGCTGTGTGCGAGCGTGTCAGCTGAAGAAGTGGGTGCGAGACCAGGGGTTCCGCCCATAGTGAGCCAGCCGACCGCCGGAACTCCTCCACCTTGGACGGACCGCGCAGGAAGACGTCGTCACCCATCGACTCTCCAGATGAAACGTTCCGCACTCGCCGTTACTTCTTGAATTAGCATCTTTTGATTCGGTTAATCGTAACATCTTCATTAGTGACTGTATAAGCCTTTGTAATCCTTGATTTGTAAACTCTGTTTTGGTAAGCGTTCTACCCGATATCAAAGAAGTTATTTGTGCAGAGTGTATGTATCGTAATTAGCTTTCTGCCTACCACTAAATTAAAGTTTCTTTGTGTTCTCGAGCTACGTCTCTATCTCTCTTCACTGGTCAGACTCTCCATCAGAGCGTGGACCTATCGCTCGGTAAGTGGTCCACCCTTTAACATCGTCACACCAGGAGAACTCTCTCTCGATTTTTTGTTTGGTTGTCACAAAGACTATGTAAATAGTGTCAATAAATTAGTTAAAGGTCGATACCTTTCGAATTGGTGACCCAGATCTCAGCAACGGCGACAGCGATCTCAGCGCCTGACCCGGACTTCAGCAACAAGCAGCCTGGACGTTAATGTGCCCGCCGTGTACCGAATCCACATCCATTGGTGACCGGTCTTCTACTTCAGGCATTGCCGCGGACAAGCTACCTCAGGTCTGGACCACGGACTCGGAACTGTGGTTTATGACCACTCGGTTCATCTTCCAATAAAAACCCCATCACGACGCAAATTTCGAAATTCGATTACGTCGTTACGGCCCTCCCGCAGTCCACCGCTAGCATCATCCGGGACGTACTTCGAGCACCTCCAGCTGACGCTCCGTATGACAAATTGAAAACTGAGTTAACTCGGAGGACAACAGAATCCGAGTAACTCCGTATTCAGCAGCTCCTGACCACTAAGGTGTTGGGTGACCAGAGACCTTCGAGTCTCCTCAGCTGAATGCACTAATTCTTTCTTGGATACTGCAAAGAAGCACTTGGCACATTCATCTTCAGGGAACTATACCCTTAGCGGCTGCCCCATCAAGTACGGATGAACAGTCGTAAAAGTCGCCAAGCTCTTCGTCGAATCGGTTGTCCTTCGACATGGTGCTCCCCAAATACTCATTACAGATTACAATCGGTCGTCCGCCACGGCGCAGCTGACTCAGGAGATACTTCGTCTGAGCCACACCGTACACCGTGGAACCACGGCATATCATCCACAGACTAACGGACTGACGGAGCGGGTCAACAAGACCATCGCCGACATGCTCGCTATGTCCGTGGACGTTGAGCAAATGACATGGGACGGGGTGTTGCCGTGCGTCACGTTTGCCTACAACAATCCAGTTCAAGATACCACCGGAATTACACCATTCCAGCTGGTGCATGGCAGAAAGGTGACAACGATGCTCGA
The DNA here is from genome assembly GCA_037355805.1 of Ixodes ricinus. Taxonomy (NCBI): domain Eukaryota; kingdom Metazoa; phylum Arthropoda; class Arachnida; order Ixodida; family Ixodidae; genus Ixodes; species Ixodes ricinus. The sequence goes on along the minus strand of JAZHYW010039111.1, from coordinate 445 downwards.
CGCAATGCTACCCGACAACCCAGAAGACGACGAAACCGGCAACGTCCAGTTGATAGCCCAACGAGCAGAGGAGGCTCGGCAGCTAGCCAGACTCCGACTTCAGGACCAACAAAGCGTTGACGCTCGCCGGTAAAACCTTCGTCGCCGCGACGTCCACTTCCAACCCGGAGACAGGGTATGGGCATAGATAACGATTCAACACCGCGGTGTCAGCGAGAAGCTGTTAAAACGGTACTTCGGACCCTACAAGGTGCTTCGTCGACTCGGGGACCTGAACTACGAGATGATGCCCGACAGAACACGAACTTCATCACGCCGTCCTCCACGACACGGAAGTCGTCCACGTCGTGCGCCTCAAGCCGCACTACGCCCGTTAGGGCTCTGAAATGCGTTTTTGTAGTACACTCGATAGGACTGTCAACTGTGTTTCCGTACTACGCTCGAT
>JAZHYW010039109.1:0-12404 GCA_037355805.1 Ixodes ricinus | reverse complement strand
CGGAAGGCGCGGGAATGTTGATACCTCTGCATAACATCACGATTACCTCCTCTCCCCGAACGTGCCGGAAAGAGGCGAAGCTTTAGCGCTATTTTCAAAGCGCTGTTGTGGCTACTTGGCACATCAATCTGAAATATATTTTTGACATTCGTAATCCTAGAGGCCTTATATATACGATATAAGTTTTTTTTTTTAATACAGAACCACCTTAGTTTTCTTTTAAGCCGACTGTAGGGTGGCAGCAACGCCCTTGCCGGGCCAGAGAACCGCCTCCCCTTCCTCACTTTACCTGGCACTGATCACTTGGCGAAAGATGAATGGGACAACGAGGCGGAGTGTAGGTCACATTCACTAAACTCTTTGGCGAATAAAGATATAATCGAGCTTGGTGAGGCAGAAGGCGAAATCGTGATCTGTGTTGTCAATTTAGTGGTCTTAGAGCGCAACTCTTAGGCGCCCGTTTCCGGCTTGAGCGGCGTCGACGTCGCCCTCGGCGTCGGCGTAACCGCGCGGTGCTTTATGGGAAATGTCCCCATAATGCACCGCGCGAGCCCCCTCCGGGTCACGTGACCCCTCAGGTCACGTGAACCCCCGAGGTCACGTGCCCCTTGAGGTCACGTGTCCCCCAGGTCATGTGATCCCCTCCCCCGAGGTCACGTGACCCCCTCCCGAGGTCACGTGACCCCCTCCCCCTGGTGTCACGTCGACCCCCCCGGAGGAGATTGAAGAATGAGGGGAGGAGGATAAGGAGGTGAGGAGGAGGGAGCAGGGGTATACCCTCCTCTCAGTACCCTTCCATCCTCCTCCTCAAGAGCTGCGCTCTAATTCGGCGTTACAGGGAGTTGTAAACGACTTTCACTTTTAAACTAAATGTTTTCTATTGTTGTTTAGCGTGAGAAATTGACGTTTTGCGGTTGGCGGGAATTTTAGCGGTTTCCAAGTCCTGTTATCTTGTTTACTGGCGGTCTAAAATGTTATCTGATTTACGCTTGTAACAACTCCCGGCAAAGCAACAGAAAAAGAAACACCCTGTAACGTCGAATTGGAGCACAGCTCTTGAGGAGGAGGAGGAAAGGGTTCTGAGGGGAAAGTATATTCCTCCATCCTCTCCTCCTGCTACTCCTCTTCCCCTCCTCCCACCTCTTCCTTTTCCTCCTTCACCTCCTCCTCCCCCTCCTTCAAGCTCCCCCTCCTCTCCTGTGCTCCTTCCCCCTCACCTTCTCCTCCTCCTCCTCTCCTCCTCTCCCTCCTCCCCCTCCTCCCTCTCCCCGCGCGGTGCATTATGGGGCATTTCTCATAATGCACCGCGCGGTTACGCTGACGCCGACGCCGACGGCGACGCCGCTCAAGCCGGAAACAAACGCCTAAAAGCTGCGCTCTAAAAAAAAAAAAAGCTAAGTGTTTGCGCGAGGACTGTTTACCGGCAGGCACGAGACGGATTACATACACCGAAACATCAGCACCCGCAAGCTCAGCTTGACACTTCCCAGATTGAAGACTGTCACATAAAACGGCAAGGATAGTAAACGGAGGTCGGAAAGAAAGACTGTGTCGACGTGAGCGGTCGCCAGGCTTCCCGGAGTCTTCCCCCATCTTCGAATTCTCCGACGCGTGCGGGAAGTGTTTTTCGGCACCTCGCTTGGTAGTTCCGATTCCCCTCACCTTACAATCCCGGGCTCAGTGGGGGAACGCGTGTAGCCCCCTGTTTTTGAGTGCCTTGCCAGAGGCTCGGGTTACTCTCGAGGCCATGGGCCGCAGACGGCCGCGTCTTTCTTTCAAGCGCGTCTGTGTCGGCCACAGGCATAAATATTGCGAGGCACCCTGTCTCGTAACTCTGCCCGAAAACAAACCAAACACAACAATGTAACTTGAGGTCTTTGAACCTAGCGGAGCTGTGTCATTTTAAACGGCAGGGAATGTTTGAGTTTAGAGGGCAGACTGCTTTCAGGGCCAAAGGGCAGATCCGCAGGGCAATGACCGTCTGGGAGAGGGGAATTTCCACGCTTGGGTGCGCGAACTCCGGTTTGAGTGCGAGGAACTAAGGCCAGTGCGAGAAGAGATTCGGAGGCGAACGGACGCATCGCGTCGTCGAGCGGGGCGACGAGACCACTGTCGACGGCCTCTCGTCAAGTACAGGACAGAGTTCCGCTGTGTGCGAGCGTGTCAGCTGAAGAAGTGGGTGCGAGACCAGGGGTTCCGCCCATAGTGAGCCAGCCGACCGCCGGAACTCCTCCACCTTGGACGGACCGCGCAGGAAGACGTCGTCACCCATCGACTCTCCAGATGAAACGTTCCGCACTCGCCGTTACTTCTTGAATTAGCATCTTTTGATTCGGTTAATCGTAACATCTTCATTAGTGACTGTATAAGCCTTTGTAATCCTTGATTTGTAAACTCTGTTTTGGTAAGCGTTCTACCCGATATCAAAGAAGTTATTTGTGCAGAGTGTATGTATCGTAATTAGCTTTCTGCCTACCACTAAATTAAAGTTTCTTTGTGTTCTCGAGCTACGTCTCTATCTCTCTTCACTGGTCAGACTCTCCATCAGAGCGTGGACCTATCGCTCGGTAAGTGGTCCACCCTTTAACATCGTCACACCAGGAGAACTCTCTCTCGATTTTTTGTTTGGTTGTCACAAAGACTATGTAAATAGTGTCAATAAATTAGTTAAAGGTCGATACCTTTCGAATTGGTGACCCAGATCTCAGCAACGGCGACAGCGATCTCAGCGCCTGACCCGGACTTCAGCAACAAGCAGCCTGGACGTTAATGTGCCCGCCGTGTACCGAATCCACATCCATTGGTGACCGGTCTTCTACTTCAGGCATTGCCGCGGACAAGCTACCTCAGGTCTGGACCACGGACTCGGAACTGTGGTTTATGACCACTCGGTTCATCTTCCAATAAAAACCCCATCACGACGCAAATTTCGAAATTCGATTACGTCGTTACGGCCCTCCCGCAGTCCACCGCTAGCATCATCCGGGACGTACTTCGAGCACCTCCAGCTGACGCTCCGTATGACAAATTGAAAACTGAGTTAACTCGGAGGACAACAGAATCCGAGTAACTCCGTATTCAGCAGCTCCTGACCACTAAGGTGTTGGGTGACCAGAGACCTTCGAGTCTCCTCAGCTGAATGCACTAATTCTTTCTTGGATACTGCAAAGAAGCACTTGGCACATTCATCTTCAGGGAACTATACCCTTAGCGGCTGCCCCATCAAGTACGGATGAACAGTCGTAAAAGTCGCCAAGCTCTTCGTCGAATCGGTTGTCCTTCGACATGGTGCTCCCCAAATACTCATTACAGATTACAATCGGTCGTCCGCCACGGCGCAGCTGACTCAGGAGATACTTCGTCTGAGCCACACCGTACACCGTGGAACCACGGCATATCATCCACAGACTAACGGACTGACGGAGCGGGTCAACAAGACCATCGCCGACATGCTCGCTATGTCCGTGGACGTTGAGCAAATGACATGGGACGGGGTGTTGCCGTGCGTCACGTTTGCCTACAACAATCCAGTTCAAGATACCACCGGAATTACACCATTCCAGCTGGTGCATGGCAGAAAGGTGACAACGATGCTCGACGCAATGCTACCCGACAACCCAGAAGACGACGAAACCGGCAACGTCCAGTTGATAGCCCAACGAGCAGAGGAGGCTCGGCAGCTAGCCAGACTCCGACTTCAGGACCAACAAAGCGTTGACGCTCGCCGGTAAAACCTTCGTCGCCGCGACGTCCACTTCCAACCCGGAGACAGGGTATGGGCATAGATAACGATTCAACACCGCGGTCTCAGCGAGAAGCTGTTAAAACGGTACTTCGGACCCTACAAGGTGCTTCGTCGACTCGGGGACCTGAACTACGAGATGATGCCCGACAGAACACGAACTTCATCACGCCGTCCTCCACGACACGGAAGTCGTCCACGTCGTGCGCCTCAAGCCGCACTACGCCCGTTAGGGCTCTGAACTGCGTTTTTGTAGTACACTCGATAGGACTGTCAACTGTGTTTCCGTACTACGCTCGATAAGAAAGTGTTTTTGTAGCTTTAGCTACACTGGCCGAGGTTGAGCAGTTTCGCGTGGCTCTCATAATGAGCCGTACTCCGTGCTGCGCAAGCGCGAGGAGCAGTGACATCACACGGCGCACAGCTGGCGGGGCGGAGCCGCCGTCGCCGCGGGCTCCGCTGCCACCGCGCGCGCTCGCCAATCTGCGCAAGCGCGAGGAGTAGTGACGTCACATGGCGCACAGCTGGCGTGCCGGAGCCGCCGCCGCCGTGGGCTCTACCGCCACCGCGTGCGCCTCGCTGGTCTTCGCATTCCAGAGGAGTGACATCATAGCCGCGGCAGACGCACTGGCGCCACCGCGTGCACCAGCCGTGTGCCTCCGTTGCGCAGTAGCCAAGTCTGACGCGGCACCGGAGCTGCTTGATAGCGGCTCTCATTTTGTGCGCATAAGCTCACGCTACGTATATCCTGGCATAGCCCAGCTAAGCCACCGCAATTTTTTCAAGCCTCCATAGTGTGCCATTGTTTTTGCTTGTTTTTCTGTTTTATTTCCTGGCAAGTTGCATCGAGACGATGCATTTTTAAAAGGGGGAGTATTGCCACGCGCGTCGCCGAGGAAGCAAGCGCGTGGCCGAATGGTTGCAGTGCTTGGCTATCGCACGGCGGCTCCAGGTTCGAATTTATTTATTCTTTCAACTTGACGTTCTCGTCAGTTTGAGAACCTTGTCGTCTGACCGATTTACGGATGTTCTACGCGGCGTAGCTGCTACGCCGAATGTTCCAGACCCGCGGCTAGAAGATTCTCAGCATGTCAGTCCAGGTTCAGTCTTGATCTTGCGGTCGATCGTGCTACGTCGCCGACCTTCGACGCCTGCGACGTTACTTCTTTGTATTTAGAGCGCAACTCTTAGGCGCCCGTTTCCGGCTTGAGCGGAGTCGCCGTCGCCGTCGGTGTAACCGTGCGGTGCATTATGGGACGTGTGACGCCACTGATGACGTCATCGGTGACGATGCCGATGCCGATGACGTCATTAGAGATGATGACAATGACGATGACGATGCCGATGATGTCATTAGTGATGATGACAAGGACGTCATCACAATGACGTCACTGGTGACGTCATCGTCACGTGACCACCCAGGGGTCATATGACGCCACGGGGGTCACGTGACCCCCGTGAGGTCACGTGACCCTCGTGAGGCACGGCGACGCCGCTCGGAGGGAGGAGTAACAGATAGGGTGAGGAGGAGGGAGGAGGGGTATACATTCCCCTCAGTACCCTTCCCTCCTCCTTCTATGGAGCTGCGCTCTAATTCGGCGTTACAGGGAGTTGTAAACGGCTTTCATTTTCGTTTTGCACTCTTCGAAAAAATGGTATCGACAGTCCTCCACAAGGGGAAGAACGGTCTTGTAACCTATGTTTCTTTAGAAAGGGAGAAATTTTCGTCCCTGACGCGGGGGAGCAAAGTTCCTCCGTAGCCTGCATCTCATTATGGCGGACCCGAATCGAGCAAATCCAGCTCACTAAGGCTTAACGAGGACGCTTCGTCTCTTGTACGGGACGAGAGGAGCAGCAAATTAAAGCGTAACACGAGCTTTCCGCGAACTGTGTTTATTTCCGAAGCCAGATACCCCTCGCTGTTACAGAAACTTGCGTTTTAAGAGCAGTTACTCAGTCTTCTCGTCGTCAGCACTGCGATGTTAAACCGAGACAATCGATACCGCGGTTACTTCGCGCACTTTACGTCTTACCTTTGCTGTTCCTCGAGTCACAATTTCTTCGTCAACCGCACATCACGGAGGAATGGCAAACCAATCCGCAAAACCAAAAGCCGCTCTCCAAAGAACAAACTCGAACCCGCCGTTTATCGCGCAGCGTGAAAGAAGGTTAAACCGCTTGCCACCAGATGGCAGGGTCAAGCAGAGTAATTGCAAGTAGCTAGGCTAGGTGGCGCTCGGTACCCCCGAATTAATGTTCTACATATATATATATATATATATATATATATATGCCATGTGTGTGTTTTATATACGCACCATTCCGTTTCGAGACCTCTATTATACGCACATGTAGACACATTACGCATACTACAAGCCATCAGGACCCGTTTGCTCCGAAGCGCAAACCGCGGCTAAAGTTAGCCGCAGTACCTAGGAGAGGGATTTTGAAATCACGTGACTGGCTCGGTAGGGATGCGGAAACATGGCAGGTGCCCCGGTGAGTGAGCGCCGCTCGCTTAGAACTAATATGTCGTTGTAGCTGCAATATCGGGCGCGTTAGTCAGCAACGAATGGTGCAGGAGGCTTTCGCTTTGCCTTACCTCACTTAAATCGCAAAGCATGAGCAATGACCTCGCCGCATTTTTTAGATAGTCTTTCGATTCTGGCCATTCCTAAGCCTAAATGAACGCGATAATTGTCGGCATGGCAACGTCTTTGGAAAGTGGATTGCCTTGACTCAATCGGCCGGGTATTGATAGCACACAAGAGCAGACAGCGTCCCAATAGACCTTTCTCTAAATTTCCCAAGCACCGACGTGCATGCTACGAGTGTAGTTACACGCGTTGCACATACTGGCGTCCGCAGTAGTAATTGTTCCAAAGCAAAAGTCTAAAACAAATTTTGCCTGGCACGCGCGTTCGTCGAAGCCTTATTATGATTAGTCGCTTCCGAATCTTTTATAAGGAGGAAAGCCATCGCGCGCGGACCGTAGAATTACACTTAATAATAATAATAATAACTTTATTTTCCAAATGAATTGGAGGGACAGAAGGGAAAAAGCCTCCAGTGGAGGCTTGACGAGCCCGAAGCCCCATACAATGACAAGCGCAGCAGCACAAAGAAAAAAAAAAGAGAGAAATGCACACACGCATATACATAAGAAAGACAAAAACTTCATCAGAATTATTATAAACACTACACAGTAGACACTGTTTTAACCCTAAAATAACCCAATACAGTTCAAACAAACAAGTAGATAATAGGTAACATAGTAGGCATCGATGAAGAATCACAAGCGCAAATAGAAAGAACGCAAATCTTTAGTTGATATGGAGTCTATACAAATTTCGTTTCTGGCAAGGTAGTTGAGCAATTTAGGTATAGTGTAACGTAAAGTTTGTGTACCATAGTTTGTCTTACAGCCGGTAACCTTCCAATATTCCATGTGTCGGGTTAAATAGACGTGATCGTTCGGCACTAACTCGGATAAGCCTGACAAGAAACGCGTATTTTTTTTGTTCTCGAGTTTTAAGCTGATGCATAATCTATAGTCATAGAGGTTAAATATTTTTAGCATTCTGAACTTTCGAAACAAACCCTCACTATGGTAATCATAAGGCACATTACAAATAATTCTCAATATTCGTTTTTGCAATAAATATAGTTTCTGTAAGTTTGTGAACGTCGTGTTACTCCAAACGAGGCTACAGTAATTTAAATGGGACTGAAACAGGGCATTGTATATTAATAGTTTTACGTTAACGGGTAGGGAAGAACCGTGACGGTATGTTAGTCCTATAACACGTGACAGTTTTGCCGCTAAGTGATCAATGTGCTTATCCCATGACATTCGTTCTGAAAAGAATACTCCGAGGGTTTTAAAAGTGCTAACGATTTCTATTGGGACGGAGTTCAATACGATGTCTCGCATTATTATTACACTCTTGTTTTTTGGTCGAAAAATTATGGCTTTTGTTTTCTCGGTATTAATGTTCAGACCATTATCTCGTGCCCAGACGTACAATTTAGACAATGTTAAATTGGCGACATCGATAAGTTCATCGCTGCTTGTGCCGGAAAAAAATATGCTGCTGTCGTCAGCATATATTACAAATTTTGCCGATGGATTTATATTGACAATATCATTTATATAGATATTAAAAAGAAATGGTCCAAGTATACTCCCCTGTGGGACGCCAGACCGAACTGGTTTGATATCAGATGAATATTTACCAATGGAAACATACTGATTACGATGGTGTAAATAGGACCTCAAAAGCGATAAAGGCAAACCGCGAATACCATATAAATCAAGTTTACGAAGTAATATATTGTGATTGATGTAGTCAAATGCTTTTGTAAAGTCGATAAATACACCCAGAACCAGCTTTCTTTCATCGAAGTTTTTCAGAATGAATTCTTTTTGCTCCAGCAGTGCTAACTCAGTTGATAGGTTTTTTCTAAACCCAAACTGTGCGGAGGTCAGCAAATTGTGTTTATCGGAAAACTGTACTAAACGAGCCTGTATAATTTTTTCTAAGGATTTCGAAAAAACGGGAAGAATAGAAATAGGTCGATAGTTACTGAGAATGTTCTTATCTCCCTTCTTATGCAAGACAGATACTTTCGCTCTTTGCATTCCGGCAGGAAAAACTGCAGTTGTTAGAGATAAATTAAAAATGTAGCACAGACATGGTGTTAATATGTCGACAACATACTTTATCGGTCGAATTTGTAAATCATCGCAGTCACAACAACTGCTATTTTTTAACTGCATAAAAACAGAATACACCTCAGAATCTGTGACCGGTTCCAAAAAAATTGAATGGTTATTTCGAAAGTCTATGTATTTACAAGATTCATTGGCATTGCTGCTGTCACTAACCAAGTTTCCAAAATAGTCGCTGAAAGTATTCGCTAGGGAGCATCCAGTCAAGGACACTCCCTCGTGAACGATCTTTTCAACATGCCGTTGTGTTGAACCGCTAGCCGTTAGAGAGTTTAACGTCCGCCAGACTTGATCCACATGAGCAGACTGTTTCTGGAAAACGTTAGTGTAATAAAGAGCCTTAGCATTTCTTAGAAGCTTTGTTAATTGGTTCCGGTATGATTTAAACCTTGAAAGCCGTAACGGATCTCTCGTTTTGATAAATTTCTGATATAACAAGTTTTTTATACGTATTTTATCAAGCAAGTCCGGGGTTATCCATGGCTTCCTGATTTTTTTTTCGACGTTTTTATTGATTTGTAAGGAAAGTGTCGTTTATAAATGGTTTTAACTGTATTTAAAAAGCTATCATAGGCAATGTTAGCATCATCGGCAATAAAAATTGAATCCCAATTTGTTTCATAAATGTCCCTTCTGAAAGCATCCAGACTGTCTGGTGTTATGCTCTGAACCAAAAATGATTCACTGCTATTAGCTTCATTGTATAAGCGCGTATTTATGCACATAAATATTGGAAGGTGATCGCTTATATTGCATGTTAGCGTTCCAGCTTTAATTTTATCTGTTTCGACATTTGTAATAAACAGGTCAATTAGTGTTTCAGAGTGCACCGTCACCCTTGTTGGCGACTTTATGACATTGAGGCATCCATTTGTGTTAATCAGTATATCCATTTGTTGCCTAGGACCGTTATCTTTCAACATATCAATATTAAAATCTCCTCCCAGAATGAGATCAAATTTATTCTCATTAATGAAAAGCAGGAATCTCTCCAAAAATTGAAAAAAGTCACCAGTTCTGCCATCCGGCGGGCGATATAACACACTTATGACAGTATTTCCTGCTCTCAAAGAAAGCACCTCATAGTCTGCAGTGACACAGCAGTAGTCCTTTAAAAGCTCAGATTGCATTGCCTCTTTTACGAGTAAACACACACCACCCCCCCGACGAGTTGTGCGGTTCATGAAATAACTGGAGTACGACGACAGCTTCAACACGTCAACATCACTTGTATACCATGTTTCAGTGATCATAATTACATCAAAGGAAAATGTGAACTGTGCAAAAAATATTTCTAGACTCAAAGTTTTATTTCTAGCGGACTGTGCGTTAACGTGAAAACATTTTAGCAAACCTTTACCTTTACAACCTATATACGTTTCTAGATCATTCGGAAGCAAACAATCATGATAAGCCATCGTTAGGAATTAGCGACAAGTTATCGTCATGATGAAAAGGCCTACTCCAGTTTCTGCAATTCATCTACTGATCTAATCAACACCGCTCGATCCCCGACCTTCCGCCTCAAGAGAATTTTTCCATTCACATGCCATACGAACTGATACGATTTTTCCTTTGCCCACTCCTTTGTCGTCCAGAGTAGCTCCTTGTTTTGCTTAGTCATGTTTTCTAGCAAGTAGACGCCGTCATTATCTCGTTTTAACTTTTTCTTGTTGCTCAGCCATTGATCGCGAGTAGCTTGTTGGGAGAACCTTAAGATTATTCCAGGTACTTTGTCTTGTTTCGAGGGTAATCTGTGGATAGCCGCAATTTCATCCGTCTCCAGTGGGCGTACATCTAGCATCTTGGCTACGCTGTTGACTTTGGCAAGTAAGTTCTCATTTTCTTCAAATGGAACGCCATGGATCTCAAGATTCAAACGTCTGCTACGCCATTCCAGTTCGTTTACGTCACTTCTCAGCGTTTTTACTTCCTCAATAGAGCCAGCTTCCGTTTCCTCGATCTTCTGCATGCGCATTTTTAGTTCCTTCATGTCACTGTCCTGACTCTTCACGCGTGCGAGTAGCTCTTTGTACTGCGCAGACATCACTTGAATAGAGCTTTCAATGCCAATTACGGTTTCTCTGAGGACCAGAAGGCTGTCGAGTTTCTGATTTATTGCTGCCAGCATTAATGGCACATTGCGTTCTTGTTCTTTTGTTTCCCTTCCCTTTTGATTGCCACTCGCCATCACTGTGATGCAGGTTTGACACCGCCAAGTTTTGCGGAGATACCCTTTTGCTCTGTATTCAGTCTTCCAAACGCCCTAACATGCCCTTAGATTTTAATAGTAATTGCAGTCTATGCATGAAACAAAACAGTCATCATCATCAAGTGCTTCGTTACACACTAGGCAGAGTTCTCCTCGAGGCTTGGGTAATTTAGAAAAAGGTCGCTCTCTGCTTTTGTGTGCTATCAATACACGGCCGATTGAGTCAAGGCAATCCACTTTCCAAAGACGTTGCCATGCCGACAATTATCGGGTTCATTTAGGCTTAGGAATTGCCAGAATCGAAAGACTATCTAAAAATGCGGCGAGGTCATTGCTCATGCTTTGCGATTTAAGTGAGGTAAGGCAAAGCGAAAGCCTCCATCACCATTCGTTGCTGACTAACGCGCCCGATATTGCAGCAACAACGACATAGTTCCAAAGCGAGCGGCGCTCACTCACCGGGGCACCGCCATGTTTCCCTGCATCCCTACCGAGCCAGTCACGGTATTTCAAAATCCCTCTCCAAGTGTACTGCGGCTAACTTTAGCCGCGGTTACCGCTTCGAGCAAACGGGCCCTGGTGAACATACAATGAGCGCATACACATTGGCACATACAAACATCAATACAACGGCACACTCGCCCGATCACTACACCCGAGCTCTGCGTTTCCGTCTTTTATACTGGTTGTTTTGAACGTACGGAATTTCTCGGTGACTGCCTAAGCGATAAAAATATTCCCAGCATGTTGACTTCTTCCTCGGCAATGTCATACCTCTGAGAGTAATTTGAATGCCTCAGGGGATGACTCTCTTAATAAACAGAAAACGCTCGATCATGCCGTAATTGTTTGAAAGCCAATAAATCAAGCCGCTCCAATGCGGTTCAAAGCCATGAGTTTGTTTCCCCGCACGGCCCGTCGTAGACAGTATTTCTATTGTAGTGTTTGTTTTTCTATTTGTGCTATTCGCGCGCGGCTGCAATTGCCGTCTTGAATTAATCTCTGTAGAGCGGATATTCGCCCAGCTGGAAGTGATGCTTCACGGGCAGAGAATCGCTTTTCGATCAACTTGAATGCAGTCAAAGCCGCAACTTGCGGCAGCTGTTAAGTGTACGGAGCTACCCCGTGGCGAGCTCGAAAACTTCTAGCGCTCATCCCAACGCGCCACTTGGAAGGCAGTTTCTCAAGGAACCGTTGTACATTTAAACAACAAAATAAAGGGTAGCTTTTTTTTTCATTTTATCTACTATTCTTTTTAATGATAAAATTCCACACTGTAAATATACGTACTTTCCGTCATAATCCCCGCTGTTCAGTTATTTCACAGAGCGGAATCGCTCTCGGGGAGGAGACACCCGACCAGGGTGTAAGATAGACAGGTGGGGAAACGAGAGCCAAATGAGCGACCCGATTGTGTACCCCCGGGTTTCTCTTTCCTGTGGCGCCATCTATGTGGAGCACCGCGAACTCTCACTCCGGGTGGCCGACCAAGTGGGGCGACCGGTGGCGACCGGCTAAACTGACGGAGATTTTTTCTTCTCGCCGCAGCGCCATCTGTCGCAAATCGAGGGTACCCGCAAGCAGACGAGTACACAATCCGGTCACGGCGCTGCGGTAGGCCTCTATGGGCCGTTTCCCCACCTGTATATCTTACACCCTGCACCCGACAGTCACATTGGCCACTGTACGATAGGAGCTTACTGTCCAGACTAGCGTTC
>JAZHYW010039101.1:0-16098 GCA_037355805.1 Ixodes ricinus | reverse complement strand
CCGTTCAGTTACGTATTATGAGCATTCAATCGCTGAATATAATAAACTTATCCAATGTTACTCTATCCGCCACAGAGCTTTCTTTGTGTTCCAGAGGCCTCAGCTTCTGCCCCACGTCAGGAGAATGCAATGAATTCCAAATATACAAGGACCTCGATAACTTCGCGAGAAACCTGAGACTCAGAGAATATTTCCACGATCATCCGCAAGACACCAGAGAGCGCATTCCTAATACTTCGGATAAGTCATGGACCCCAAAAGAGCAACGCGACAAGTACCTCGATTTGTACATCGAATCGGTACAGCGTGATGTAATCAGAAGCTATCAACAACGAAAATGTCTACGTCACAATCTCACTCCTGCTGAACGCATCGCTATGCGTGAACTTAGCTCACGAGAAGATATCATTATTAAACCTGCTGACAAAGGAGGAGCCATAGTTTTTATGAATAAGCAAGACTATCTAGATGAAGGATTTCGACAGCTAATGAACCAACAGTTTTACAAAGAACTTCAAGAAGATCCGACAAAGAAACTCACTAAACTAATAACGGAAACTTTGAACTTAATGCTTGATAATGGAGATATTTCGGAGGATATGCATAAAGCAATGAAGCCAGCCTATCCAAAAGCTGGCCGCTTTTATACATTACCTAAAATCCACAAACAAGGAAATCCAGGACGACCAATTGTATCCGGAATAGACACGGCGACAGAGAGAATTTCTTGCTTTGTAAATTTCCTTATTATGAACCTTCCTCCTACGATGCCATCATACATAAAGGACACAAACCACTTTCTCCGAGAAATAACAGAACTTGTAATTCCTACTGAAGCAATCCTAGTCACCATGGATGTTGCGTCCCTCTATACAAACATCCCTCACCAGGATGGCATTGAAGCAGTAATCAAGGCGTATAGCAATGACCCACCAACAATTCGTGTCAGCAACGACGTTCTCGCAACACTTATCAGGTTAGTTTTAGAAAATAACAACTTTGAATTCGAAGGAAGACACTTTTTACAGACTCGGGGAACTGCAATGGGCACAAAGATGGCCCCTAACTATGCAAATCTTTTTATGGCCGATTTAGAGTCGCGCTTCTTGTCTAGTCGCTCTCTGCAACCTCTGTTTTATAAGCGCTACATCGATGATATCTTTATGGTATGGACACACGGGGAGTCAGCACTCATAGACTTTATTCAGGACTTCAACGGTCTCCACCCCAGTATTATGTTTTCGCATAGTTATTCGAAAACGAGCATTGATTTTCTTGACGTGACAGTCGAGATCAGTGGGAATTCTCTTTCAACAAAACTCTTCAGGAAACCGACGGACCGTCAACAGTACCTGCACTTCAAGAGCTCCCACCCTAAACATTGCAAAACAAGTATTCCCTTTTCTCAAGCTCACAGATTCCGGAGAATATGCTCTAATTTAGATGAATTCGAACGCAACGCCAACAATCTGAAACTCGTGCTATGTAAGCAGAATTATCCACCAGCCATTGTCGATAAAGCCATTGAAAGAGCACGAGCTCTCGACCGAGAGCAAATTATCAATCAACCCCAACCCAAAATGTCACAAAACCAGCACGCAAACCTGGTGGTTACATATTCAGCCCGCCTTCCAAATCTTAACAATATCCTCAGGAAACATCACAGTATTTTGCAGCAAAGTGATAAGCTACGCACCCTTTTTCCGGTATCACCACGCGTGGTATATCGACGAGGTAGAAATCTTAAGGACATATTGGTGCACTCGAAAAATAGGACTTCTGACGTTTCTGGTTGTAGACCTTGCCAAACGCCCAGGTGTGAAATTTGTGAATATGTAGAAACCACCAATCTTGTCACTAGCGCGAACTCTGACTTCTCGTTCAAAATCACTGGAAACCTCAACTGCGGTACGCGTAACGTTATTTATCTTCTACGCTGTACAGTATGTAACATGGATTATATAGGACAAACCAGTACTTCATTTCGGTTGCGCTTCAATAATCACAAGTCTCATGTCCAGTCCTTACCCACGCTCCCGTTCTCGAAACACATGAATCTTAAGAAGCATAGCATTGAAAAAATACGTATAATCCTTCTTGAATCTGGATTTAGCTCTGATCACGACAGAGAGTTGAAGGAGGCTTTTTTCATCCACAAATTCAATTCGGTTGCTTGTGGTATAAATGCGAGTCCAGGCATACTCACTTGGCTGCCACGGTCTGTGTAGGGCTGAAGCCACACAATTATTTTGGTTCTGCACGGACTGTGCGAGCCGAGCGCGTCGATTACATTGTTGCGCCAAAGGCGCTTGCCATCGTGAGCTCGTTCCACGCCTCTCGTGAACATCCTCGTGAGCGTGCGTCCCGTGGTAATCCTTCCCCTGTGTTTAATTCCTAGGCGCGTAAGCATAATTAGAATCCGACACAAATACTTCATAAAAAACCGCCACGGCACTTTTGCGCGGTCTAGATCTCCGCTCTCGAAGCGGTGTTAATCCCGAACACATCCTCATTGCTACTTTTGTGTGCGCTCCGGTTGCTCGGGGGTGATTGTGCTTAAGAACTGTAACAAAGACTGTAGCAAATACTGCAAATCAATTTATTTAGTTTTAATGAATTGAATTACTATTGTTTATAATTACTAATTTCAAAGATTACGATTTTTTGTTGCTCCCGTTCCGAATATTTTTAATACCCTTCATAGTCCCTCTTCCTCTTCCACATGAACGTTAACAAGAAGAAGAGGACATTTCATACACCATCCTACCCTGAAGAAAAGCGGTCCCCGCCCCGAAACGTTGGTAAAGTAAAAGGCCTTTCCTGGATCTCCTCACCTTTCGTTATATAATATATAATATATATATATATATATATATATATATATATATATATATATTTTTTTTTTTTTTTTAAAGCGTGTTTCACGAAAGGTGGACAAATTTGATAATGCGAAAACTACGCGTCACACCAAAAAGACTTGTGTCGTCTTGGTCCTGGGCCAGGGACCTTTTCAGGAAAATTATTAAAGGCCGAGATACTTATATTGTTAATTGTTTTTTGCGTAATTAACTTTTTTATTTTTGGGTTTAATGGTATGGTTTCAATTAGCAAATGCTCAGCATCGTCAAAAAACACTAAATCAACAAATTGCAGAACGATGGAAGGCACGGGAAGCATTTTACGGCTTTCTGAAAAACCATAAAATTAGACGGGTTTTTAAGTTTCGGTTTGTTATCGAAGCGCATCTCCGCCCCGGCAGCACCGCGCCCCGTGGAGAGATAGTGCGACCAGCCTCTGCTGCGTCGCGCGATGACAGCGCGACGCCGCAGAGGCTGCGTCGCGCTGTCATCGCGCAGCAGACAGCAGTTAGTGCTTTTTCATAAAAGATAGTTTTCGCATCCTTCGAGACCGCTAACAATAACTATAACCAGTTAAGTCGGTCTGGAGCGCGATCATGGACCCGCTCTTCCGTTCCCCTTCCAATGATATGATACCGACGTGATATTTCCCTTCTTAATATGGAAAGATGAATTCCTCAGATCACTTAATCTGTCTAAGGAATCATAAAAAAAGTGGTCTGATCTTCTGGGGAAGAAACGAGAACAGTCACGTTTGCGTGGCAAAGAGAGCCCTACCAAACATCTTGAACCACGTTATTTAAGCGTACGTTCCCCTTTACTGGAGACATAATTGTTGGTATACTTTATTTTAGTTTATCATTTCCTCTTCATTGTCCTGACATCCGATTTTATGTTAAGCGGATTGTAGTAAGAAGAAAAAACGGGGTTCAGTCAAAAGAGGAATAGCTCTGGTACAGGTGGGGGATATTTCCTTTTTTGGGCATTCCGTGCCTATTTTCCGTCTACCGTAAAATACCGCGCTTCAGCCCATTCCACACTAAGCGCTCTTCCCAAATTTGAAATCTCCGATAAAATACGCGCAGTGCATTTGTATGTAAAATTGATGACCGAACAAGCGCCCATCCCCCATTTGTTTGCGAATATCTCTAAATTCTGAGCGGGGACTTGCCCGGTATTTTACGGTAAGTGGTGCGGTGAAACTTATAGGGAATTGACCATCCGGACTACCGCCTGCAAACACTCTGGACTTTGTGATGTGTTTTTTTCTACCTTTTGCCGGATTGTGTATCGTCTTTACTGAAAAGTAACTATATGAAACCATACGGCAAACCATATGGTATAGTATAGACTTATATGGTTTCACATAACTGATCCATACTGAACCATACCATACAGATTGAGTTCCATACAGACCTTTTCCGCATACTCTCGCCCCCGAACGCCAAGTGGGTGTATCCGGTATGGGCGACGGAAAAATATCAAAACGTTTCAACTTGCAAATAGTAAAAAAATAAGGGGAGGCAAAACGAGAATGTGTGACGGTTACGTTTATGTCCTAAATGCGTTCTATAGGCGTGGCGGCGGCAAAACAATGTTTTCGCCCATACTGGAAGTGACGACTATTCAAGATGGCGGCGCCCTTGCGAAAAAGGTCTATAGTTGGATATGGCTGAACCATACGAAGCCATACTATGAACATATGGCTGCGTGTAGTTGGATAGGGCTGAACCATACCGAGCCGTACCACTACACATATGGTTCCATATGGTTAGATATTGCCACACGCTTCGGCGAGTAAGCGAGTGCGTCGCCGATACCGCGCTTGACTCTCGCGCGGAAGGTGTAGGTTCGATTCGAGTCAGTGAAATGTGCTTTTATTTATTCTTTCAATTTGGCCTTCTCGTAAGTTGGAGAACATTCCCGTCTGATCGAGTTCCGAATATTCTACGCACCGAACGTTCTACGCGGAATGATTCAGAAACCCACGAGGGTACATAGGGACCCCGCATCGCGAGTGGAGTCAGTCTCGCCCCGGCGTTCGACTCTGCTCTACACCCACTCGACGCCCGCGAAGTTCTCCCTTTAAATGTTTTATTTTCCTCAATTATTATTTTGTTTACCTTGTCATTCATGATATTTTAGTGGAGGTGCTGGGTAGCGCAAGTGCGTTCAGCGCAGCCCTCCGAGTTCCCGCAGTACAAGTCTGAACCCAAGCTCCCGAGGACCCAATGAAGACCAGATAGAGACACGATCATGTAGCCGCACCCAAGGTCTACACCCGGAATGCAAACTTCTGCCACTCATGACCAAGCAGCCAACGAGGCCGACGATGGACGACCAGCAATCGCACATCCCGACTGCCGCCGCCGTCATCTACCTGCCCGTCGTCCAGCGAACGCCGACGACATTTTTGGCGATACCCACGAGGACGCGGAGGACTGGCTTCTGCACTACGAATGTGCAGCAGTACATAATGAGTGGACCACTAAGCAGCGCCTCCAAAAACCTCTACTTCTCCTTAGAGGGTACCGCGACGGAGTGGTTCAAGAACCACGAGGCGTCACTTAGGTCGTGGGACACCTGTATCGCCGGCCTGAAGGAGACATTCACGAACAAGACAAGACGACAGCGAGCGGAAGACCTTCTGCAAGTACGAACTTAAGGGCCTAATGAAACGGTAACCAGCTTCGTTCAAGAGTTCCTCTCCATGAGCAGCCGCGCCGACCCTCAATCTACCGAGGAGAAAAAGCTGCGCGTCCTGATGAGAGGCGTGAGAAGTGACATCTTCGGTGGCCTTGTTCGCAACCCAGAAACTATTGTCAATGAATTTGTTTCCGACGCAACTAACATGGCGCATGCCCTGTCAATCCAAGCCCGCCACTACAACCGACTCGCCGGCACGCCTGTTGCTTCGAAGTTGACATTTTCCCGATTCGACGAGGGCGGCACTAGCGCTGACAATCTCCGTGCAATTGTGCGCGACATCGTCCGAGAAGAGCTCAGGAAGCGGCTGCCTGTTGCCAACCAGCCGGCTTTGCTGTCGATAGCCGAAGTGATACGCCAAGATGTTCAGCGGGCAAATCAACCGGAGGCTTCTGCCACCGTAGCAGCACCCATGGCGCCACCCTGCCCTACGCCGCAGTAACCCGACGGCCACCGCCTCCTCCTCAAGCCTATGTCGCGTCGCCCCGCCGTCAGTCTCCTGCGAAGCAGCCCGACCGCCGCCACGACGTCCAGGTCCAGTGCGCCTGCCTAGAGCCCCGCACCCCGCGGAAGACCGAAGTGTGGCAAACGCCCGACCGATGCCCTCTGTGTTTCACTGCGGGGAAGCAAGCCACAGCTACCGCCAATGCTCATACCGACAACTCGGGCTTCGTGTGTTCCACCCGAATGACCCACGCCCACGTTATGGTGAACGCTTTCGGGAAATGGACGAGTAGCAGCGACGACATCAATCGCCCGAGCCTGTGTCCCACCGAAAGTTCCGGTCGACGTCGCCACGACGTCCAGCTTCGCCGATGCCCCGACCCTGACGTGGCACCCTGCCACCCCTCGCTCCTCGCTGAGGAATCTAGGCGCGGCAACCCCTGGAGGTGGAGTTTCCGAAGACCACCGACGCCAAGATCCTCCACGAACGTCGGAGGGTCCCCACTCGAACGCCACCAGAGACCGAAATGACTCCCCTGCGACGGTGTCCAAGAACCTAAATGTTGTCATCGACAGCCACGACGAATCAGCACTCGTGGACACCGGAGCAGACTACCCAGTCTTGAGTGGGAGGATCTCGCGCCGCCTTCAAAAGGTCATGACGCCGTGGAATGGACCTCAAATACAAACCGCCGGAGGGCACCTCATCACACCAGTCGGGAGATGCACTGCTCGCGTCGAGATCGACGGCGAGACGTCCCCTGTGAGGTTCGTCGTTCTGGAAGACTGTCTGAGAGACTTTATCCTCGGAATGAACTTTTTCTGCGAGTATGGTGCCGTCATTCACCTCGGGCAAACCAGTTGATGCTGCGAAAATCTGTTTTGTCGCCGGTGAAGACCAACACGACGTCAGCCGTGATTCGAGTTATCGCCGACCATGTGAGCATGCCACAGCGGTCGAGTGTTTTCGTCACCGTCGTAACCGACACAGCCATGCACGGTGAAGCTCTTTTGGAAGGCAGCATCCAACTGCACCTTGAAAAAGGAATTGGCGTCGCACGAGGCGTAACAGATCTACAAGAAGGACGTGCGACTGTTCTCGTGACAAACTTTCGAGAGGAGCCGCAAAACCTAAGGAAGGGCACCACCGTAGGCCACATCGATGAGCTTCAGACACCAGCCGTGGTCACCGAAATCTCTGAGAATACCTACCTCGTCGTCACAGCAGAAGAGCACGTCGCCGCTCCCCAACTAAAAAAAACCATTTGAAATTCAAACGGGTGGGAAACTGGTTGACCGTTTGAATCAAATGGGTGCCAAACCTGTCGATCAGTTTGAATCAAACGTGATTATGGGATACGGGTACCCGTTTGAAACGGCACCCGTTTGAAACGACACCCGTTTGAAACGATACCCGTTTGAAACGATACCCGTTTGATACGGGTGCCCGTTCGACCAGGCACGTGACCACAGATTTGAACGCGCCATTCGGATAGGCAAATTATTTGCTAGCCCTAAATGGGTATCGTCTGGAAGGTTGGTTATCTTGAACTCATTTAAGACGTCCCGAAACTCAAAGACCTATTTCTAACATGGAGGAAACACGTGGAAAAAATCGTGCTCGCGCAGGTGCTTGCAAATGGGCAGGAAAACAGACACAAAAGATCGTTTTCAATTGGCTTTCAAGTTTATTACAACTTATTCCGTAGACAAGTACAAACGTGCAAGCGATCTGTGAAATGTGAAGAGGCACTCTAAGCTTTTATACAGCCGAGGTAATTTTAGACTATAATGGCAGACTTTGGGGAAATTATTCTCCCGGCTGCCGCGAGATTAGACGCTGCATAATTTTTTAGAAAATCTGGAAGAGTACGCGTAGAAGAACGGTCAATCGTTGCCAACAAGTAGGTTGCAGTGCACTTACCATAATAATAGCGGACTTGAAAGAAGTAATCCAAAATATATGTCGACACGGTCAAAGCAGGACAACCACCCAAACACAAAAACGAAAAAGAAGGCTCCTTGAAGTTTCAACACGATGCGGCGCACAAGCTGTCATTTGCCGAACCCAACCAAACCGCAAGAATTCCTCACTTCTTTGAAGAATCGCTTGATGCCGATATACGCGTAGCACTTTTCGAACACTGATAGCTTTGGTGCACATCCAATACGTTGTCGAGAGACATTCTAATAAGACCGCAGGGAAAGTTGGCAGATCGAAGCAGGTGGGACGAACGAATTTCGAACTGCACAGGAGAACAAGCAGACAAAAAGCGGCTGCCAACGCGCCCTTGGCCGGATGTCGGAGGCTTTGCTTATCAGCGTGAAGCGTGCCCTCCTCTCCCGGGTCGCGTGACAGAGCTGACCAGAAAGAAGGGAGGGGCAAGGTCAAGGCGCAGGACGCTGGGACACCCGCACCCTCCTAAAAAAAAATGCGTTTTTTTGTTTGTTGTTGCAGTTAATGTTAGGGGAGAGGCTGCACCCACCGCTGTACACGCGCTTTCCTCCTCTCTTCGAATTGCCACAGAAAGCTGACCGCGCGGCGTTTGCAGCCTCGGAAAAGCAGGCGAATTGTTTTATTCATTTATTTATTCATACTGCAGGCCATTTCAGGTCCAAGCAGGGTGGGACAACAAGAAAGAAAAAACATAACTAAACAGAGTAAACCAACAAATGTGGTACACACTGGAGGTGTAGCTCGCTTGAACGCTGGAAATGGCGCGCGCCGGCCAGAAGCTCGGCTTGCGCCCGAGCGAAAAAAGCACCCAGCGCGAGCTCGTAATTTGACTGCTGCAACAGCGGGCCTGCTCTCGCAATGCTCGATGTTCGTGCAGCCACGTGTTCGCGCGTTACCTTCGCTGAGTCTTGAATTGAGGCGAAACGGAGTCTAGAAGTATATTCTTTCACGCGGTCGCGTCCTCTGCGAGAGAGATTCGAGCTGAATAAGTAAATTGAGGCAACAAAGAACGCCAAAGTTTTAAAGTTCGTGTCAAAAATATCGGCTCGGCACACGTCGCATGTTTACGTAAAAAAGAATTCTTTATTGTTGTTGCAGTATAAGCGAACATCAGCGCAATCAAAATATAAATATAATTACTTGCATTTCGCGGACGATTGTAAATCGATGAACCGGCGCTCCCGGCTTTCCCGAAACAGGCTGCCACTGCTGAAACTGGCGTGTCCATGCCCCCGATCTGTACGTTCAGTATTAAACGGGCTCCAGAGAGCCGTTTGATTAAACCGGTACAGCTTGCCGGTCACCGGACACCCGTCTGTGCAACATGGTCACCGGTTTGAGCAAACGTGCGTCAACTTTGCCCAAACGAAGTGACCCATTTGACCACACAACTGACCCGTTTGCCAAAGAAGTGACCTGTTTGCCCAAATAGGTGACCGTTATGGCTCATACGGGGGACCCCTTTGAGCCATACGGGCGACCCCTTTGACAAACTGCTGGCCGGTATGGCCAAACTGTTAACGGTATGAACCCGTTTACTTTCATACAGGCGCCAAATGTTTTTTTCAGTAGGGTCCAGTTCGACATTGACCCCGAAATTCAGGTCCTAAGCGCCGGAAACTGGTTGATGTACTAGACAATACAGTGGCTGTTTAGTCACATCGTCGAAAGTTCGCCAAACCCCAATGGCAAAACATCGCTTTGTTACCTACGACGATGCGCTTCCTGTCCACTAGTCACCGTATCGAGTTTCCTTAAAGGCAGGGAAGGTAATTCAAAATCTAGTGTAGAGCACTCCACTCTAATAGAGAGGTCCCGGGTTCGATACCCGGACCAGGCGGATTTTCCGGTCGCTCACCAGTCACCTAGCTGTGTTTAGAGATTTGTGTTTGTCCTTTGTCCCTCTTGTTCCCCTTCTCCCGGGATTATTTTCGTCATTCTTGTCCAGCTCGTTCGCACCTTTGCATTCAACTGCATTATAAATATAAAGTGCACTAAAAGGCGAAAAAAGGATGAAAGTACAACGTTTGCTAAGCGGCGTAATTTAAATGTGCAACTGCAGCGTGCGGCATGTTTCTTATGCGATACGGTATCAGTGCAGTACAAGCTCATAAATCGCATGGGTATGTAGTCAACTGTCACCTACTCGTTTCTGACGCAACATTTATCGACACGAAAAATACACAGCATTACGCGAATTCATCTAACTTCATGCTGCCTAAAAAAACTTGTACTAAAAGGCGGAAAAAGGATGAAAGTACAACGTTTGCTAAGCGGCATAATTTAAATGTTGTGCGACTGCAGCACGCGGCATCTTTCTTATGCAACGAGGTATCAGTGTAGTACAGACTCAACAATCGCAATGCTGTGTAGTGAACCGTCTCCAATGCGTTTCTGGCGTACAGTTGATCGCCACAACAAAGACACAGCGTTACGCTAATTCATCTAACTTTATGCTGCCTAAAGAACGTGTACTAAAAGGCGGAAAAAGGATGAAAGTACAACGTTTGCTAAGCGGCATAATTTAAATGTTGTGCAACTGCAGCGTGCGGCATGGTTCTTATGCAACGCGGTATCAGTGTAGTACAGACTCAACAATCGCAACGCTGTGTAGTGAACTGTCTCCAATGCGTTTCTGGCATACAATTGATCGACACAACAAAGACACAGCATTACGCTAATTCATCGAACTTCATGCTGCCTAAAAAAACGTGTACTAAAAGGCGGAAAAAGGATGAAAGTACAACGTTTGCTAAGCGGCATAATTTAAATGTTGTACAACTGCAGCGTGCGGCATGGTTCTTATGCAACGCGGTATCAGTGTAGTACAGACTCAACAATCGCAACGCTGTGTAGTGAACTGTCTCCAATGCGTTTCTGGCGTACAATTGATCGACACAACAAAGACACAGCGTTACGCTAATTCATCGAACTTCATGCTGCCTAAAAAAACGTGTACTAAAAGGCGGAAAAAGGATGAAAGTACAACGTTGGCTAAGCGGCATAATTTAAATGTTGTACAACTGCAGCGTGCGGCATGGTTCTTATGCAACGCGGTATCAGTGTAGTACAGACTGAACAATCGCAACGCTGTGTAGTGAACTGTCTCCAATGCGTTTCTGGCGTACAATTGATCGACACAACAAAGACACAGCGTTACGCTAATTCATCGAACTTCATGCTGCCTAAAAAAACGTGTACTAAAAGGCGGAAAGAGGATGAAAGTACGGTTTGCTAAGCGGCAGTAATTTAAATGTTGTACAACTGCAGCTTGCGGTTTTGGTTCTTATGCAACGCGGTATCAGTGTAGTACAGAATAACAATCGGAACGCTGTGTAGTGAACTGTCTCCAATGCGTTTCTGGCGTACAATTGATCGACACAACAAAGACACAGCGTTACGCTAATTCATCGAACTTCATGCTGCCTAAAAAACGTGTACTAAAAGGCAGAAAAAGGACGAAAGTACAACGCTTGCTAAGCGGCATAATTTAAATGTTATGCAACTGCAGCTTGCGGCATGGTTCTTATGCAACGCGTGTATCAGTGTAGTACAGACTCAACAATCAGAACGCTGTGTAGTGAACTGTCTCCAATTTGTTTCTGGCGTACAATTGATCGACACAACAAAGACACAGCGTTACGTTAATTCATCGAACTTCATGCTGCCTAAAAAACGTGCACTAAAAGGCGGAAAAAGGATGAAAGTACAACGTTTGCTAAGCGGCATAATTTAAATGTGACAACTGCAGCGTGCGGCATGTTTCTTATGCAACGCGGTGTCAGTGTAGTACAGACTCAACAATCGCCACGCTGTGTAGTGAACTGTCTAATGCGTTTCTGGCGTGCAATTGATCGACACAACAAGGACACAGCGTTAAGCTAATGCATCGAAGTTCATGCTGCCAAAAGAAGGGGACTAAAAGGCGGAAAAAGAATGAAAGTACAACGTTTGCCAAGCGGCATATTTTAAATGCTGTACAGCTGCAGTGTGCGGCATGGTTCTCATGCAACGCGGTATCAGTGTAGACTCAACAATCGCAACGCTGTGTAGTGAACTTTTTCCAATGCGTTTCTGGCGCAAAATTGATTGACACAACAAAGGCAAAGCGTTAAGCTAATTCATCGAGCTTCATGGTGCCTAAAAAAACATGTACTAAAAGGCGGAAAAAGGATGAAAGTACAACGTTTGCTAAGCGGCATAATTTAAATGTTGTACAACTGCAGCTGCGGCATGGTTCTTACGCCACGCGGTATCAGTGTAGTACAGACTCAACAATGGGAACGCTGCGTAGTGAACTGTCTCCAATGCGTTTCTGGCGTAAAATTGATCGACACAACAAAGACACAGCGTTAGGCTGATTCACCGAATTTCATGCTGCCTAAAAAAACGTGTACTAAAAGGCGGAAGGAGGATGAAAGTATAACGTTTGCTAAGCGGCATAATTTAAATGTTGTACGACTGCAGCTTCCGGCATGGTTCTTATGCAACATTGTGTCAGTGTAGTACAGACTCAACAATCTGAACTCTGTGTAGTGAACTGTCTCCAATGCGTTTCTCGCATACAATTGATCGACACGACAAAGACACAGCCTTACGCTAATTCACCGAACTTCATGCTGCCTAAAAAAACGTGTATTAAAAGACGGAAAGAGGATGAAAGTACAACGTTTCCTAAGCGGCGTAATTTAAATGTTGTACAACTGCAGCTTGTGGCATGGTTCTTATGCAACGCGGTATCAGAGTAGTACAGTCTCAACAATCGGAACGCTGTGTAGTGAACTGTCTCTAATGCGTTTTTTGCGAACAATTGATCGACACAACAAAGACACAGTGTAGTATTCTGAGTTTTGCGTTCGTACTGAGCACGAAGTTTTGATGAGACAAGCAACGTGCGCCACTCGCAGTGGCGCGTGCTCAGCTCGAGCATGTTAGCACCACTGTACAACAGTTGTACCTGGGATTGGGATATAAACAAGTCAAACAGTCACCGGTGTCCTTCCTGGCCCTCGGCGGGGCCCGCGAAGACGCGGGCCCCCGCCGCTACCGGGTCCTTTCACGGATGAACCCGACGTCTACTTCCCGACCACGACGACGCCTGCAGCAGCGGCTGCCGCTCCATTCCCGACTTTGACGAGGCAGTACATCGCCACCACCGGCATTCAAGGCCATCCACGCAGCCCTGTGCCGTTACATGACAACACCTCTCGGACACCACCTCACCACCAACACCGGCCACCTCCTCTAAAATACAATACAGAGCGTTACGCTAATTCACCAAACTTCATGCTGCCTAAGAAAACGTGTACTAAAAGGCGGAAAAAGAATGAAAGTACAACGTTTGCTAAGCGGCATAATTTAAATGTTGTGCAACTGCAGCGTGCGGCATGGTTCTTATGCAACGCGGTATCAGTGTTGTACGGACTATACAATCGCAACGCTCTGTAGTGAACTGTCTCCAATGCGTTTCTGGCGTACAATTGATCGACACAACAAAGACACGGCGTTACGCTAATTCATCGAACATCATGCTGCTTAAGAAACGTGTACTAAAAGGGGAAATAGGATGAAAGTACGTTTGCTAAGCGGAATAATTTAAATGTTGTACAACTGCCGCCTGCGGTTTTGGTTCTTATGCAACGCGGTATCAGTGTTGTACAGACTCAACAATCGGAACGCTGTGTAGTGAACTGTCTCCAATGTGTTTCTGGTGTACAATTTGTCGGCACAACAAAGACACAGCATTACGCTAAATCATCGAACTTCATGCTGCCTAGAAAAAGGTGTACTAAAAGGTGGAAAGAGGATGAAAGTACGTTTGCTAAGTGACATCATTTAAATGTTGTGCAACTGCAGCTTGCGGCATGGTTCTTATGCAACTGTCGGTGCATCAGTGTTAGTACTAGACTCAACAGATACGAGACACGCTGTGTAGTGTAACTGTCCTCTCGCATGTCGTGTTCTGGCGACTACAATGATGACTCCAACGACAAACAAAGACACAGACCAGTTACGCTAACTCATCGAACTTCATGCTGCCTAAACAACGTGCACTAAAAGGCGGAAAAAGGATGAAAGTACAGCGTTTGCTAAGCGGCATAATTTAAATGTACAACTGCAGCGTGCGGCATGTTTCTTATGCAACGCGGTGTCAGTGTAGTACAGACTCAACAATCGCAACGCTGTGTAGTGAACTGTCTAATGCATTTCTGGCATACAATTGATCGACACAACAAGGACACAGCGTTAAGCTAATGCATCGATGTTCATGCTACCAAAAGAAGGAAACTAAAAGGCGGAAAAAGAATGAAAGTACAACGTTTGCCAAGCGGCATATTTTAAATGTTGTACAACTGCAGTGTGCGGCATGGTTCTTATGCAACGCAGTATCAGTGTAGACTCAACAATCGGAACGCTGTGTAGTGAACTTTTTCCAATGCGTTTCTGGCGTGCAATTGATCGACACAACAAAGACAAAGCGTTAAGCTAATTCATCGAGCTTCATGCTGCCTAAAAGAAAACATGTACTAAAAGGCGGAAAAAGGATAAAAGTACAACGTTTGCTAAGCGGCATAATTTAAATGTTGTACAACTGGAGCTGCGGCATGGTTCTTACGCCACGCGGTATCAGTGTAGTACAGACTCAACAATCGGAACGATGTGTAGTGAACTGTCTCCAATGCGTTTCTGGCGTACAATTGATCGACACAACAAAGACACAGTGTTACGCTAGTTCACCGAACTTCATGCTGCCAAAAAAACGTGTACTAAAGGCGCGAAATAAGATGAAAGTACACCGTTTGCTAAGCGGCATAAATTAAATGTTGTACAACTGCAGCTTGCGGCATGGTTCTTATGCAACGTGGTATCAGTGTAGTACAGACTCAACAATCGGAACGATGTGCAGTTAACAGTGTCCAATGCGTTTCTGGTGTACAACTGATCGACAAAACAAAGACACAGCGTTAAGCTAATTCACCGAACTTCATGCTGCGTAAAAACAACGTGTACTAAAGGCGGAAAAAAGATGAAAGTACAACGTTGGCTAAACGGCATAATTTGAAATGTTGTACAACTGCAGCTTGCGGCATGGTTCTTATGCAACACGGTGTCAGTGTAGTACGGACTCAACAATCGCAACGCTGTGTAGTGAACTGTCTCCAATGCGTTTCTGCGCATACAATTGATCGACACAACAAAGACACAGCGTTACGCTAATTCACCGAACTTCATGCTGCCTAAAAAAACGTGTACTAGAAGGCGGAAAGAGGATGAAAGTACAACGTTTGCTAAGCGGCATAATTTAAATGTTGTAGCAACTGCAGCGTGCGGCATGTTTCTTATGCAACGCGGTATCAGTGTAGTACAGACTCAACAATCGCAACGCTGTGTAGTGAACTGTCTCTAATGCTGTTTCTGGCGTACAATTGATCGACACAACAAAGACACAGCGTTACGCTAATTCACCGAACTTCATGCTGCCTTACAAAAAACGTGTTCTAAAAGGCGGAAAAAGGATGAAAGTACAACGTTTGCTAAGCGGCATAATTTAAATGTTGTACAACTGCTGCTTGCGGCATGTTTCTTATGCAACGCGGTATCAGTATAGTACAGACTCAACAATCGCAATGCTGTGTAATGAAATGTCTCCAATGCGTTTCTGGCATACAATTGATCGACACAAGAAAGACACAGTGTTGCGCTACCCAAGTAGCGCAGGGAGCTCGGCCGATGGATTGCCATATCCCCATGGCCGAGCCATTTTTCATCGGCCATTGCCTGGCCAAAAAGGTCGGTGCCGACCTCGTTATGGTTCCCCGGCATAAGAAAAGCCCACCTGCTCGGGCTTTGGGAGGGCCGGCCCTATGGCCGAGCACCGGCCACAATTGCCTGGAGGAGCTCGGCCGAAGGATGTCCATATCCCCATGGCCGAGCCATTTCTCATCAGCCATTGCCCGGCCAAAAAGGTCGGTGCCGACCTCGTTATGGTCCCTCGGCATAAGAAAAGCCCACCTGCTCGGGCTTTGGGAGGGCCGGGCCCTATGTCCGAGCACCGGCGACAATTGCCCGGCTCCGGACGGTTCAACCAGTGCCTGCCTTTACCCTTAAAAATATAGATGGACACTCCTAGGT
>JAZHYW010039099.1:0-15018 GCA_037355805.1 Ixodes ricinus | reverse complement strand
AATAATAAATTTATTCAGTAGTGCAGGTATAGCCAGTTGAGTGTCGGGTCCGATCAAAGCCATCAGGGACTTGTGGGACCAGACCCTTCAGCGGAAAATACAAAAAGGGAAGTTCGCACGAAATAACACCACGTGCAGAAAAAAAAAGAACAAGCACATAATTCGCAGATGATTGACTTGACAGGATGTAGTCGGAATGATTGTGTCAGAGAATTTGGTTGAAGCAGTGAAGATGAAACTATTGCAGACGTTGTCTTGTCTGGATCACTGTGTCAATTACAGTCATTAATGTCATAAAAGTAAAAAAAACACTCATGCATGAGTTATTTTAAAACACTGTATGATAATATTCGGAGATCCAGTTCTTGAATTCATGAGTCTTTCTCTGAAATATTTCATATGTCCAGTAAAAAAAAAACACACAAAAACCACTTTTTAGTAGAAAGAAAATCAGTCAATCAACGGGTCGAAGACAACGAAACTTCACGCAATAAATGCAGTCGTCATTTGGCATGTCCAGTGATTACAACCAAAAGCACGTACAGCACCATAATACAATGGAAAAGGAAAATAACGACGGGAAAACGCCACTATCTAGCCACATCGGAGAACATGTTTCTCAGAGAGGTCTTCAACATTTTGTTTGAGGTAATGGCAAGCAGAGTAGCTGGAACGTCGTTAAAAACTTTTGGCACATAAAAAGAACGCATGCTTTCGCCATAGTGAGTTCTCACTCGAGGAGATTGAAAACGCAACACAGATCTAAGTTCGCGAGATGGACTGGCCGAGACCTTAAACTCACTCTCCCAGAAGTGTCGCCAAATTACCGTTTGAAGAAAAAGTGAGTGAAAGCACGGTAACTTCAGCGAAGCAAACAAGCTCGCACTAGATGAAATGTGTGTGTTGTATGCTACACTCTTCAGAGTTCCCTTTAACGTACGATCAATTCTTGAGTGCCAAAAGAGCGGACAGTTAAAAAATACGCTTATACCATACCTTAGTGTACTATAGGCTAACGCGTGCATAATGTTTTTTCTAATTGACAAAGGTAGAAATGATTTGATATTGTAAAGTAGACAAGAGACAGTTCTCAATCGTTGGCATATATATGACATGTGAGAGTTCCATGAAAGATCACTGTCAAAGTGAAGGCCTAAATACTTTACGGAGCTAACATATTCAACAGGCGTACAGTTAGAGCATGAACAATTGGATTTGTGGAGAAATAGTTGAGATGTCAAGCTTACATTTTTTAAAGGGCTATGAAAGCAGACCAGCTTCGTTTTTGAAGCATTTACCCGAAGCTTGTTGGCGAAAAACCAGTCCATTATTTTAGCGACATCGATTTGAAGCATCTCGATTGCGCGCTCGTACACTAGATGTCGAGAAAAAATAAGGGTGTCATCGGCATATTGAAAAATTTTGGAAGTTGTGATTGAAGTTGAAATATCATTTACGTAGATGTTAAAAAATAAAGGAGACAAAATAGAGCCTTGTGGAACTCCGGAAGTTAAGAAAGCGAGGGAGCTGCGAACGTTACCTACTGAAACAATTTGGGTACGATTTATTAGAAAACTTTTTAACAATGCATGAAATGGGCCACGAAAGCCCACTCTGTAGAGCTTGTTTAAGAGGATGTTATGGTTTACGGAATCGAACGCCTTAGCAACGTCGATAAAGAGTGCGCACACAAACATGTTATTGTCAAAGGAAGAGTGTAGAATGTCCGAAAATTCCTCAAGAAGATTAATGGTACCACGACCAGTGACGAAACCGTATTGATGTGTCGAAATTATACTGTATTTCTCAAGAAACCCAGACATAGCAACAAATATATGTTTTTCCAAGATTTGTGAAATGCAGGACAATATTGAGATAGGCCTGTAGGATGAAACATGGTTTGGTATTCCACCCTTAAAGAGTGGAATAACCATGGCCTGCTTTAAGTCGTTTGGAACTTCTCCAGTTTCGAGAATGTTATTTATCATTACAAGGAGAACATTCTTCAAGGAGCCATAATTTCGGCATAAGTCACGCACTGTTATTCCATCTACACCGGCCGACCTAAAGCGCTTGAAGGCAAATAGGTATGACCGCAGCTCTGGCTCTGAGAGAGGTGGAAGAAAAGCGGAATCATTGATAGATAAAGTGCCGTCTGCCGGATCCTCATCACTGTCTATCGAGATTGCGACTGAATTCGCGAAGAACACATTAAAGGCATTAACAGTAGAGGTCAAGTCCGCCCCGAAATGTTTTTTCAATGTCTCAGTCGAGTCCTTCTTTTTATGTCCACGAAGCTCATTGACAATTGACCAAGTTTTTCTGGAATCAGCACCTGCGTTTGCAATCCTTTTGGCATAATATTTTCTTTTTGCTGATCGAATAAGGGCATTCACCCTGTTTCTTTGTATTTTACATTCCATTTTGAGATCGGCATTGTTGGGAGAGCGCCGAAACTTCTTCCACAATTGTTCTTTCTGTGTTATACTGTTAAGAATATCTGAAGTAAGCCAAGGCAGTGAGGGTTTTCGTCTTTTAACATATATAACAGTCATCGATAACTCCCGAAAATTTCTAATGATGTCTACAAACGTTGAGTACAAGTTCGTGCTGTCAACCGTGTATAGAAATTCATTCCAATCATATTCTTTAATTAGTCGATCAAAGGTGTTGAAGTCAACCCGCTCTAAACGACACGCACTCTCGAAATTATAACCTTTTCTGGAGGGAAAAACAGATTTACATGCGACAAAATAATGATCTGCAAGCTTTTGTAAAATGACTGCGGAGTGAATGGAAGCATCTGGAGCTCGGACGTTTATATGATCTAGGCAGGATGATACAAGATTTTCATTTAATACTTCTTCGCGGGTCGCACTCTGAATGGTAGGTATGATTCCATGCTCGGCAAGTAGTGATAAATAATCACAAACACAATTTTTGGAGGTCTTAAGGGTGTCAATGTTGATATCTCCCACCAAATATAAATGTGCTTCATTAGACAATTCTTCCAAATTTTTCCTCAGCTCCTCTAAGAAGTCAGAGCAGTTGGACGAAGGAGGTCTGTAAAGTGCAAGCAAGCAAATTGTATAGTTGGAATTAGAAACCTTTAGCATCAAGCTCTCCGAGTGTTGAAATGTAACATCAGTTTGAGTTGTTGACCATGAGTTCCTTATAAATACGCCGATTCCTCCTCCACGAGTAATTGGCCGTGTATAAAAGAAATTTTGAAATCCTAAAATCCTAAACTGTGACAGATGATCGGCACTGACATTGATTTCTGTTAGCACAATTGCATCAATTTGGTCCCTCATTTCATCAACAACTGTCTTAAATTCATCCCAGTATTTCCGAATACTGCGAATGTTTATGTGTAAGACCGTGAAAGAGTCGGTTGAAGAAGAGGAAAACGAACTATTAAACGAGAGAAAATCGGCGTACTGTAAAAAACTAGCCATGTCGGTTATGTGATTAGGTCCAGGTCACTTCTCTGTTGAATCCGTAACGGGGAAGCGCCCTCATCTTTTCTGGCATATATTCGAGCATTTTTGACCCACACAAATTTGTAACCACGTTCTTTTCCAAGAGCACGAGCCTGCCAGAAAAGTTCTCTGTTGGTCTGAGTTAAGCTGTCGTTGAAATACAGTCTCTCGGGTGGATTGTCACGAGACAATTGCCTAAGCTTGCTACGAGCTTGCATCCATTTGTCTTTAGTGGCTACAGATGTAAACTTTACCACAATAGGTGGTTTTATAGCTCGTTTGCCTGGTAGCCTGAAAACCGAGACGACATCAGCTGGTTGATGTCCCGGAATTCCTAGCTTGTCTGCCAGCCCCGCTAAGATGGAAGGGAGAGCCTCGTTGGGATTGGCGGTCATTCCATGAATTTCCATAATATGCTGGCGACCGCGTTGGTCAGCGTCGTTCAGCTCGGTTTGGAGGCTTTGGATAGTATGTGCCTGTTCACAAACCGTGTCCTTCAGAGAAGCCACTTCCGTACGCAGCTCGTTCATGTCGGTCGCATAATAATAATAATAATAATAATAATAATAATAATAATAATAATAATAATAATAATAATAATAATAATAATAATAATAATAATAATAATAATAATAATACATTTATTGCAGGTGCTTAAACGTCCTCAAAGTATCATTTCGGGACCGTCAAAGTCCTAAAGACTTGTATGACTGATCCCAACAAAATATCTACAAAAGCACACATAACAATAAAAAACACACACACACTCAACAAAAAAAAACACAGAACAAAGAAGTTATAGAGATTCAGAGACGCGACAAGGTAAATATCGTTAAAGACGAATTGTAAACTACAAACTCATTACGAAAAGTCTTGAAGGTTGACGCTATTATCCTAGGGACGAGCACATAGTCTTCAGTTTTCTTTTTAACGTTCCACGAGAAGTGATGTCACTCAGCACAGGTGGGAGTTTGTTAAAGGTGTTTGGAACATAATAACTCCGAATGCATGTCCCAAAATGAGTACTGATTCGCGGCGTGGCATATGGTGCCACTTTCCGAAGGTCACGACAAACCACGTTGGGAACCTTGAAGGTATTATCCCAGTAATGTCGGAGTATCACGGTATGCATAAATAGAGCTCGAAAGGATGGTAAAGAGAGATCGTCAAAGATGTTGTCGGATGTTTGAATATTGGAGCCATATGCCACGCTACGCAAGATGCCCTTTAGGAGAGAATTCACTTTAGTTTCTAATAGGTTTGTGCACTGCCCGAACAAGGTTATTCCATATCGAAGCACACTGTAAACGAGTGCGTGCACAATGAGTCTTCGGGTTGACATGGGGATAAATGTTCTTATATTGTAGAGGGTGCAGGATGCTGCTCGCAGCTTCTTCATGATGTAGAAAAGATGGGAGTTCCACGATAAATCAGAGTCAAAATAAATTCCTAAGTATTTTGTAGTGTTCACGTAGTCTACTGGCACACATTCACAAGAAGTACAGTCTGAAGCGTGCAGAAGTATTGGCTTGTTTAAAATTACTCTCTTTAGCGGACTAGAAAAGCACATTAGTTGCGTTTTTTTCGTGTTGACGCTAATGACATTTCGCGAAAACCAATCCATGATCTTAATTGAATCAAACTGCAGTAATTCTACTGCCTTACTATATTGTAAATGACTTGATACTAGAACGGTATCGTCTGCATATTGAAATATCTTACTGTATTTCACTACTTGGGAAAGGTCATTGACATAAATATTAAAAAGCAGAGGCGAGAGCACAGACCCTTGAGGTACGCCAGATTTCAAAGATATTTTAGCACTGTATTTTCCAGATATCGAAACTAGCTGTGTTCGGTTTGACAGAAGGTTTTTAAGCAGGGAATAAAATGGACCCCTGAACCCTAAGCTAAGGAGTTTTTTTCAAAAGAAATTTATGTGACACAGAGTCGAAAGCTTTCGAAACATCTAAGAAAAGTGCACAGGTAACAAGATTATTTTCGAAGGCAGTGTACAGCAGATCGGAGAAGTCCTCAAGAAGAGGTTGTGTGCCTTTTCCAATAACAAAACCAAACTGCTGTGGAGAAAAAAAGATTAAATTTATCCATAAAATCAGTCATTGTTATAAAAATATGTTTCTCCAAAATCTTCGCTATCGAAGGCAAGATCGAGATAGGGCGATAGCATTCGACCTTACTGTGATCTCCACTTTTAAATAAAGGCTTTACAATTGCTATTTTAAGGTCGTCTGGAATTATGCCTGAAGCTATAAAACCGTTCAACATCCGTAGAAGTATATTTTTTAGTGAGTTGTAATTTCTACACAGATCGGACATTCGTACACCATCAATTCCAGGAGACAGACGAGGTTTAAAGCTGAACAACATAGTTTGTAGCGCTTGCTCTGTTATTTCAGGAAGGAAAGCGGACGCTACATTTGGAATGATTGAGAGCGAGAGGTCAACTTCATTATCGCGCGATATGCTTGAGGTCTTTCCGAAATAGGTGTTGAAAGCATTGGCTGCAGAGAGAGGACTACACGGGAAATACTTTTCCACGGTTTCGTCAACTGAACGTCTAGCACTGGGACCATCACGGAGTTCGTTGACAAGGGACCAAGTTACCCGGGTGTCAAAGCGTGATTCAACTAACTTTGCTTTAACATAATTACGCTTAGCCGATTTGATCATTGCGGTTACTCTATTGCGTTCAATTTTAAATTTAATCCGCAATTCCTCGTTCTTCGGTGACTGTCGACTGCGCGTCCACAAAAGTTCTTTATATTTGATTGCGGAAATAATGTCATCATTCAGCCACGCGAGTTCAGGTCGACGCTTTTTAACGATAATTACTTTTGTACTGCAGTCAGTAAAAGTTCTCCACAGCTGAATGAACTTTGAATAAATCTCCTGTTGACTAAAAGACCGCAAGAAATTGTCCCAGTCATATGATGCGATTAATTTGTCAAACGCTTTGCGATCAAAAATTTTTACTTGTCTCTTTTTAGAACAGGCGGTTTTGACAGAATCCTTTGAGAGCAGTTGACAAGCCGTGAAGTAGTGGTCCGCGAGTTTTTGTGAGACAACCGCAGATTTAACTAAAACGCCGTGGGCACGAATATTAATGTGATCTAGACAGGAAGTGACAAAGCTACCATTGAAATGTTCCTCCCTGGTAGGGGCTTGGATAGAACTTACAAGGCCAAACTCAGCAAGTATATTT
The DNA here is from genome assembly GCA_037355805.1 of Ixodes ricinus. NCBI lineage: Eukaryota > Metazoa > Arthropoda > Arachnida > Ixodida > Ixodidae > Ixodes > Ixodes ricinus. The sequence goes on along the minus strand of JAZHYW010039099.1, from coordinate 8,313 downwards.
AGATAGTCGCACACGACAGCCTTTGTAGGATTTAGAGTGTCAATATTAAAGTCTCCAAGCAGACATATATGTTCCGTGGCCTGCAAGCCAGTCAGACATGCTCGCAATTCTTCCAGGAATAAGGAGACGCGTTCAGATGGGGGACGGTAGCAGGCGACCATCGTTAAGGAATATCTTGAGTTAAAAGTATTCAGGGCTAAACATTCCGCATGATTAAATGTAAAATTCAGTTTCAAAGCTTCCCACGAATCTTTGACGAATATTGCAATACCACCTCCTGTCCTGCAAGGACGGAGGTGGTATTGTATAATAATAGCAATAATAATATAAATAATAATGTTTATTTGCAAATAAAATTGGCGTGCCAGGCTTGGCAGAAAGGTTATATTTTTAGGGTGTAATAAGATAAGCCTTGCGATTACTAGTAGAAGTATTTTAACGCTTACAAAAAATGCTCGAGATTTTAGGAGATGACTAGTAATTTGATTGCTTCTTGGAATAGTGTGTTCCGTACAAGTTTGTTCGCGTCCCTCCGCCGTGCCGGTTAGGGGGAATTATCTGGAGTCTCACGGTCAGAGGCTCCACTGACAGACGAGAAGAGGCAGAGGGGTCGACAGAAGCTCCGGACACACGGCTGCTGCATCAGAAAAATATCTGAATATTCTCTTCATGTTTATCTGTGTATGAAAACGGGGGTCATTTCAGTGTCTAAATATTGAGTCTAATGAACATGCAAAGTTACATCGCGTTTTATCTCGTTTTGGTAATGTCACACACATTCCAAAGAATGATATGCTCTTTAACGGAGCCCTCAAATCCCAGAAGTTTGTCTACCCAGCCGCCCGTCTATGCCTTTACACGCTAAATTTGGCGAGGAAATAGACGCCACGTGATGTCATGGCTCCAGATGACACCATGACCTGACACCATGACCTCGCGCCAATTTCCTCGCCAAATCTTGCGGGAAATCAACAGACAGCATGTTCTTTTTCACTCCTCGATAAAGACTGTACAATACTTTTTGGACAAATTTTGGACTATCGCTACTTGGAAGAATGCTTTCCACGAATACTATACGCTAAATATTACGGTCGCTGGCAAACTTTTTCTTCTTTCTCTTAGCGTGTATTTGTAAATACGATGCTACTGCTTGTGAATCACGAATCAAAAAGCAAGAATGGGGCTTCTTTGAGTACAAGATTTATTGAACGACTCAAACGAATTGGGAGCTTCTTTTTCTTTGTCTCGCCTCGTCCCTCGGGCGAACGTTCTACGTCACCAACACCGGAAGTCAATGCTGGGCACTGATTGGACACGAGTACTGCGTCAGCGTTCAGCTGAGACTCGAGTCCAGTCAGTGCCCAGCACTGGCCTGCAAGAGATGACGTAGAAAGTCCAGTAGCTCGGCCTTGCTGTCTATGGGTTGGCTCACACACTCAGGACTCTTTACGACCGCGTGCCTCAAAACCCCTTGAAATATCTTACTACGAGAAAACACACTGGCACTATCTCTTAGGTAGACCGTGGAACGCTTGCAGTTTTCGTATAAATGATTTTCGCTAATCGCATTTTTTTTTACTCGAAAAACTTTTGACAATTTCTGAACGACTATTTCTTTATAGACAGTATCTTCGTTTGATCTCGGAAATACCGCAAAACATTCACTTTGTTAAAATAACGTTCTAGGGTCACCTCGTAAATGACGCCATCTTGCCATTGTGTTTTCTCGCCGTTAGAGATCACGAGAACTCGGTCGTGAGCTAAGGCAAACGTGGTAAACGGGCCTTAAGAAGTGATGATTGGAGGTTCTCCTAATCTGGTACTATGTCCCATGGTCGCGGAAGTCTTTGAAGCCTGATGGTGAAGCTGAGCTGTTACAGCAGCGTTCACATCAGTGTTCATACCACTGTGGGTGGTTTAATCCAGAACTACGGTTACGAAGTCCCTCTGCTCTCAACTTTGTCGCTTCTCAGTCTAGAATATTTTGTAAAATGTAGCCGCGAGCCAGGCCATTCCTGCAAGCTCCCCACTTCGTCGAAAACGAATGATAAACGTCATACCGACCTCCAGAAAGAGTACCGCGTGCTTTCTCAACCCTGGAGAGGGTACTCTTTCAGTCTGATTTTGAATAATTTATCAATCTTCCAAAAAGACGGAAGTAACACGTCGGCATATTTTACCTTAACAAAGTTTTGACACAGCGATGATTGCGACGCTCGACGAAATTATCTCGCTGCAATTTTTCCCACCCTCGTACATCTCCCGAAAGGACTTCTGTAATGGGATACCGCCACCGTGGTTGGGCAATCTTGGCGACGCTGCTTGTCAGAGGCTAAAAGCCAGATGAGCGTGGAGCTCCGGCGACAATTCACTCAGAAGACGCGTGCGGCGAGGAAGGCCGAAGCCATGCAAGCAGGTTGGTCTGCCATTGTTTCTTTTTTCCAACGATTCTGCCGAAAACCAAAAGCGGATATGTCGCGATTAACTTCCAATGTATTAAAACCGCATGATTTTCGTGAAACGTATTAGCTAATGGCTTGTGCTGTGAGGAAAAAAATTCTTTGGCTCCCTCTATTTTTCACCAGTATTTGAAGAAAGCAGTGGTGGGCTAGGCCTTGGAAGTTGTTAATTGTTTAACGCATTTCTTCTCGAGGAGAGATTTTCATCACATGAATGAACGTTGTAAGACATGTAGCATCAAAGAAATATATTTTGCAGACTGCGGAAGAGTCTTTTCTCACGTTATGTGCGGCTTCTCTGGTAATAGAATTTCTCTACCAGCTCTGGCTGGTCCTTAATAAGGTTCGATTTTCCATGAAGGGCCTCATTTCTTCATACTTTCCTAGAGGCAACAAGGGAAGCCAACCATGGTTTCAGACGCCACCTTGCTGTCGAGGTTTACACATTACTGTACTAATAACCAGTGCATTTTTTTTTACTTTATACTTATACATTGTACCCACTCCCTCTCTAATGCCTTTGGCCCTGAGGGTATATGAAATAAATAAATAAATAAACAGATACACCCGGTTTATTACTCTACAAAAACAATTGATAGAAGGACAGTGTTTTTTCTAGATTCTGCGAAGGCGTTTGAGCGCGTGCCTCACGAAAAGCTTCCTTTTAAGTCGAGAAGATTACTAATCAATAGTAACATTTTTGTGAGAGATAGAAGCGTATTTAGATGTAAGACAACAGCTGAAATAAAGAATGCCCGTTCCTCTACATCAAGGGTTGCGGGGAAAGAGGGGGGGGGGAGTTCCACAAAGATTTGCGTTTGAATTATTGCTTGTTTCTTTTCTTTTTAAGAATGACATGGCGGCGGATATTTTTGTTTTCTTAGCCGATGATTGTATTTTAACGTATCTGTAAGCATGTGCAATGCTGAGGTATTTGAATCAAGAACATTCACATTGTTTGTGCGAGGTGTGACAATTGGGTCTTCCAATTATGATAACCGTGCACACACTAAGAATGGTTGGGAGAAAAAACCTACTTGCCTTTAAAGGTGCCCTGAGGAGGTTTCTGAGATCGCCTAAATATGGCGATAACTCACTCTGCGGGCTCTAAGCATCCTAGAAATTTATAAATCATAACGATGCGCGGCCGATTTCCCTATTAAAAAGCAATCAAAGATCGAACACATCGAGGTCATCTCCGGCGATGGGAGGAGCATTGTTCCGGCAGCCAGGACGACATGTGACCAATGAAAACGCGACATTTCGTTGAGATTGCAAACACTGTTATTACAAAATGTGTATGCTTTTGTAGATGATAAAAGCAAATGAGAGTAGTCGAAAAATATTAATTTTTCGCGGAGAGGGAACATAATACTGCAATAATCGTCTCAACAACAGCGCACTATGTTTTTTGTTTTGTCTTCCGCGGGAGTGATGTGTCCGGTCGTCAGCTCTCGAGCGCGCGCTCGCTGGGTTGAATCGTAGTCCGGGCTGTATGGGCAACGAGCCGCGCGCATTCGAGATATCACTCCGCGGTTCCACCGGTCGGAGGCGCGAGGATCCTTCGCTTGCTATTGACTGACAGTGGTCCTGGTTTCGGAACATGCTCCTCCCATCGCCGGAGATGACCTCGGTGTGTTGCGATCTTTGATTGCTTTTTTAATAGGAAAATCGGCCGCGTATCGTCATGATTTAGGGATTTCTAGGATGCTTAGAGCCAGCAGAGTGAGTTATCGCCATATTTAGGCGATCTCAGAAACCTCCTCAGGGCACTTTTAAAAAATCTCTTAAAAAATCCCCACTAAACACAGCATCTAAATACAAATACCTGGGACTAATGTTAACATGCAATTTACGTTTGAATTCACAGATTCACTTTATTTCACGTAAGGCGATGGATTAATAATGAAACTTGGAACAGCGACATAAAAACTTATCGAGAATTACAAAAGTGACACTACACGCAAACGAAATATAATAGGTTTTAAAAATTCTGGAAGATCACCACGACTTAGCGTTAATAGATACAATAGAAGCGCGTCCATCTCAATGCTTTGTGATCAATAAACGTTGAAGCCGCTCCTCTCTTCGATAAAAACGCCGAAAGATCATTTGATAGAAATTTATTTTTCTTGAGCTGAATGATGACCAGGTCGTAAATTGCTCCCGAGGAGCGTGTCAGATCTGCGCACGATGGGCATATAGTAGCAGTAAACTTGATTAATATTAAAACCGCGCACAAAACGTCGGCGGAAGAGAAAAGGTCAGTATAACAAAAGAGCGCTGACTTCCAACTGATTTATTTGGACAGAAGAGAAAAGGAAGTCAGCGCTCTTTCGTCCTACTGTCCTTTTCTCTTCCGCTCGAAGTTTTGTGCGCTGTTTAATATTAGTCATGTGCCAACTGGTGGTGTCTAAATGACTCGTTATTAAAACCTTGCGGAGCGCGGACTTGGGTATAGGATTTCGTTGGGTGATACCAAACATATAACGTGGACCCAATATATTTCATTCACCGTATATAAATGGCAAAAATGAGCTTGCCACAACAAAATAATTTATCGTGAAATTGATGCTAGGTGATGGGTTTGCTTTGCGAAAATACCGACAAAAACACGTTTCTCGGTTGAAAGCTAAAAAAACAACAACAAAAATGTTCTATTACTGGATACAGAGATAAGCCTTTTATAATTAAAAATTAAACCGTTTGTGTGGGCTATTGGGAAATTCGTAGGACAAAACAAAAACTCAAGATGAGAAGAATTATCTGCGACTTGATTCTGGATTTTGTTAAATCAAACGTCCCAAACACCCACACTGACATCTTTCACATTAGAACGAAAGAGACTTAACTTGTTCCTGAGGACATATAGTTTTGTATTGGTAACATTTTTCTGCCGTACCTTTATAAAAGCATAGTGAAGACAGTCCCTGTAATATTCTCGCCCATAAAAAAAAAAAACTCTTGCGATAAAATTGGGTATTCTGTATAGGAAGAGCCTTATACTTTTAGGGTTGAGTGCAGTAATATCTTGCACTGGTAGGGATATTGAAATGACTTTGTCTCTATATATTACAAAAACAAAAGTCTCAATGCGAGGTTGGTACACTAGTCACGTCTTTCTCTTCAAGGGCACAGTAATTCACTGCGTTTAGAAGTAGCTTAATACAGTAAGCAAACAAACATAACCCACAATTCAAGACATGCAGCAATAGAAACCTAAATTTTCACTGGTATTCGACAAGGAGGCCCCATTAAAAGCACTTAAAAGACGTTTGAAAAAGAAGCGTGGAGCAGCCAGGTTTTCAAAATAACACAAGAGGCACTGGAGAAAATAGAATGTAAATCCAGCGTCTCGCTTAAGGATATCTTGGCTGAAGTTACCACAAGGGCTCAGAAAAAATCAAATAGACATTATGAACTCGAAAACAGTTTTATAGAAGGCACATGAAAAAGAAAATCAGAGATGTAATTTTATGAAATTATCGTCCACAAACCGAGCTGTATAGTACCGCGTTAACATATGCAAAGGCTGAGCAAAGGTAAGGAAGAATGTTTGGCTAATGTCAGTCTTGTCTGTCAGCTAAAACAGCAGGAGAAAATGTGCGATGCGGATAGTGGCACAAGCTTCAAGAAAGTTTGTTTTGTTCTTCAAGCTGGAGCTGGCGCTTGAATAACTTTGAAAAAGAAATAAGAAATAATTTTTTATAATAATTTGTGTTAGGCGTATACACTACTACATTTATCCGAAAAAGAACAATGTCCTTTCATTTATATTGAAAACAAAACACGTCATTAAAAGTAAGTATATGTTCGGTGTTAAGAACGAAGATTTCCGAGAAATCATTTACGCATAATAGGTTTTACCTAAACCTAACCGATAACTTTGATGTCATCAATCCTCCAAATAACCAGAAAATATGCGCTTTAAATTGCTTGCTTTCGGATGCAACTTCGAAATATATTGTGTCTATATAAAAATTTATTTCGCATGTTTGTTAGTGCTGATTCGCCAGGAAGTTTATGCCGGCTATGAAATCTCTTTACCAGCAACTTCAGATTCAGGCACTTGCGAACATATCTATCAACATGACAATTACCGAACGTAGTGGGAGGTACTGTGATATACTATTTTAAAAATCGTGCCCAAATGTTATTTTAGCTCATATATAATATTTGAGTGAAACATACTGATTTCTTGGAAGGGACATAAATAGCTTGGCATTTTTGTTAAAAAATAACTTGACGTACTTACCGAAATAAGAGTTAACGTTCGGGGGTACTGCGGATGGTGGTGTATTGGTCAATTGTTTTCTGACCATTCATGCACATAGTCGAGTTTATAAATCAGTGTTGCGGAATGGGCACCCCCATTCCATTCCAATTCCATTCCGAGGAATTAGAGATTTCAATAATTCAATTCGTTTCAACTCCTAGGGATGGGGACACTGGGACCATTCCCACTCCTGGAATGGCTGAATCGTTCCATTCCATTCCTCTAATTCCTAAACGTAAAAATTGGCACTTGACAGCTACATTGTGTTGCCGACGTAAGCAGCACAAAGCGACATTATCAAATAAAAAGACAATTGCAAAAAAAGTTAAAAAAAATAAAAATCTAAATGCCTCAAAAAGCATTTATTTTACTAAGCGGGGAGCGAGTGGCACAAAGTGTTTATTTACATTGTACTGCAAACCTCGAGAAAGCCCCTTGATATATCGAGGCTTGTTTAAGACATCGGTCTCGCGACCACGTGGCTCGAAACAAACAGCAAAACTTAAATCCACTAATTTTCTTTTTTAACTTTCTTGCATTTGACGCATAAGACATACGCGGCCAGCGTGTTTGTTTCATAAGACCATAGAAATATCCAGTTCGTGCGTGGCTCAGGAATAAGCTATATAACTGTATTCTTCAAATACCTGCACAGCAACACGGCTAGTACGCTGCTGGAAGCGACTCCATGCACAGCGGCAAGAACATATTTTCTGACAAAGTGCAACCTCCACGGCGCAGCACGAGGGACAGTATAGACCATGTCAAAAAACCTGTTTTAAAACGCATAAGTTCACGCTTGCTTTACGAATCTCGATATTTCTTATGACATTCAATTCAATTTTTTGGCTGGTTCGCCTGCCCTTTTCCACCCTTCGCGTACTCGTTCTCGTGTTTCCTCTTCAGATGGCGTACAAAGTTCGATGATACGCCGATTGCACCGTGTATAGTTTCGTTGCACACCTTGTAGCTTGCAGCTTGTTTATTTTCTTCGCTCCTAATGTCGAAAAATGTCTTCCACGATGCCATGACTCGATCTGTATTTTTCTTGTCTTCTCGTCCGAATTGTGATGTTCCTCTTCGCGCTGATCGAGCGGCGGGTTTAGGCAGCGGACGGTACCAACCGATTCATTCTTCTACCTTGGTGTCGGTTGTTCGCGTTGTGGCGACGGGTCGCGCAGTCAGCGTCGACAAAGCTAGATTCACACCACCGTGATTCACACCAAGATACAATTAACGGGGTAATACCGCACCGTTCGAATTGACATTCCCCATGTCTCCTCAACACCACCGTCCAACTGACTTCTTACCGCTAATGAAAAAACGGTTAAAGTACAGGCGAGCTGGTGGATATTTACCATGTTGGAACTTAACCCGAGACTGGGGTAGAAACAGAAACTTAAAAGTAGAAGGGACAGAGACAAGTGAAGAAGAGAACGTCTCAAAAACGTCTAAAAAAACTTTAATTGAGACGTTCTCTTCTTCACTTGTCTCACCGCCTCAGACAGGGTCCAGGACAAGAAGCACGAATGCAGACTGGACAGCCGAGACGCGCGGAAGCCAAAACCTCAGTACCAG